>VZTM01034523.1:90195-119578 GCA_013400555.1 Jacana jacana | reverse complement strand
CCCCCACCCCTGCCCAGAGCGGCTTGGCTTCTCCCAGACCTTGCCGTGAAATTGACTCCTGGGCTTTAACACCCTCGTCCTCCTCAGGAAGGAGGTGAAGCCTCAGGAATGAGTTTAAGGAGGACGAAGGGAAACCGCTTCGGGCAATTCCACTTCGTTCCCGGTAACGTAGTGGTGGATGTCGGTGGGGAGCCTCCCCGCCTCACTGGGAGCACAGTGCCATGGCACCCAGGGGGGGTTCTAGCCTGTGCCCTTACAGTGAGAATATCCACTTCTCTGCAAAAGCCAGTGCTGGTTTGGAGAAGGGTTTTTCTGAATGGAAGGAAGAGGATTTGTTGGCTGGAGACTCTGTCTCTGATCCAGGCACAGGAACTGCTTACTGGGATTAGGCACCCTGGCTTCCTCAGGGGGCTAAGCTTAGCGATGTACCACGGCATTTTCTCTCCCAAGACGCTTCCCTGACGTGGAAGCGTGAGCTCACTTTAGGCTGAATGACGAGTTTCTGCCTCATTTTGCTGTCCCGTGAGGGCAGCCTTTGTGTCACACTCAGAGCTGTCTGAGAGCCTGCCGGGGGTGACACCCCTCAGGAACACCGAGCCCGTGGGACGGATGGAGTTGTGTTCCGCTGCTGATGGCCCGTCCCGCTCGGCACTGCCCGGCTCCTAGCGACCACCGGAGAGCTTGTGGCCTGGTTGGATCAAAATAAGCTGGTCTTTTCTTCCTTTGCATTAAAAATGCTGCAAATGAAGTTTAATTAAAAAAGGGGAATATCAGACTTTGTCTTTGGGCAGTAAAATGATGTAGATTATTTCCAATACGTTTTAGGCGTGTTTGCACGGTTAAGTTATCCCCCTGTCCCGTTATCTTGAGTCATAGATGAGTTTTTCCACAAGCTTTAAAAACATGGTACTGATTCTGCTCCCAGTAACGCGAGAAACCGTGTCTTTGTGTCCTGGGGCTAAAAGGCCCAAGGCTTTGTCGTTTGCCTCCTTGTGTACGTTGTAGGATTGGGCTTGCCGACATCTGGTCGGCGTTATGAACTTCAGCTTTTTAAGCAGAATTACCTTTCTGCAAGGTCCCTGGGATCATTACAGGTAGATGCATGGGGGGAATCCTCTCCTGAGAGGAAAAAAGCTGTTCTGGTTGTACAGATGCTAAAACATTGGAGTTGCTGGGGAAATGTGCATCAAAACCGGAATGGACTGCTGCGGTGGTAGTGCAGCTTGTGTGATAGGGGCTATTTACACAGTTGTGATTAGTTTATACAAATTTTTGAGTAGTTTGTTGCCCATTTTTGTTTAATATTGCACCATCAGGTGAATGAAACAGTGAAACAAGGATGGGAGGCTAATACCTTTTCCTGTAAGGAGTATAGGAGTATTCTGTCTCATTTCTTTCATTTCAGCTCGGGGTTCTAAATTGTTGTTTGTTTGCTTGTTTTTGCTTCTAATACATGATTTCCTCTGCCTTGCCCAGTCTGGCAGTGATGGTGTCGGTGGAAAGGTGCCCGTTGTTAACTGGCTGTGGTGACACCCTCGCAGCCGCTGAGCGCATCGTCCATGAGCGGGGATGTTCATGGGCTTCGGGTGACTCCTCGCACTGGTGTCGTCGCTGGGTCGTCCTGTGGTCATTAAGTTACCTGCTCGTTGCATTTCAGACTGCTCATTTAAGGATCAATTTCGATTTTGTGAAAATATGCTGACTGTGTACACGTTATTTGAGTGGTGATGATGCAGTTGTGGGGTTTGTGCGTGCTCTGCCCGTCCCAATGCAGCACCTCTCCCTTGGGCGCTGAGGGAGCCACGGCCCGTCACGTCCTTGGTCTGTTTGAATGAGGAAGGGGAGCTCAGGTTTGGTGTGAGTTGTTTAGGGTTTGGTTTCTTCCTTCCTTCTCGAAGAAGGAAAACATAACCATCTTTCACCAGAATTTATAGATGTAGACAGGCTTTTCATTCATTTGCTGAGCGCTTGAATTCATTTTAAGACAGATGAAACAACAAACTGGGAGAACGTTAACGTGTATTGAAAACAGGAAAAATCAGTGCACACCAGTCTGTTCTCGTCTACTCTCATTTATTGTTACAAATGCTGCTTTAACCAGAATCTGCTTTTGTGGGTACGGTTCTGTGGGCCTAAATTGAGTGGCAAGCACAGTTTTATGAATTAACCGACGACGGGCTCACTGGAGACATCTCTCAGATCCGCTGCTGGTCTTGCCCAGCCGCGCTCTCCCCTGAGCCTGCGGCGGCTGCTGCTGGGGGCTGCCCGGGGAGGCTGCCCGGAGGGCTCGGCTGGAGCAGGACGAAGCTGCTGCTGGTACCTGGGAGGCTGGATCCCCTTTCTTGTACAGCACCCAGGAAAGCCCTGGCCTGGTTTCGTATGTAGGACTAGCTGTTAGGTTTTTTCAAAACTTTCACTGAGGGGGGTAGGAGCGCAAAGAGGCTAAGCCATGTTTTAGTAGAATTCTCTGTGGTTTCAGACATAATCAGGTCTTTGTAAAAGAAAGTGATCCCTTTTTTTTTTTTTTCCTATGGAAATGTCCACTTAAGATTTTATGCACTGTATTTTTGCAGTGTTTTTAAATGTGATACAAACTGAGGCCATGGGAAGGGTGCTGCAGTAGTGAAATAGTTGTAAGTGTAGTCAGAGAAGCCTTACTGCCCAAACCATTGACATCTAGACTGAATGTGATCAGATGTAGTAAAAGGTATTAATGCTCAGTGATCTTGTGGCGACTTAAGTGCTTATGATATGCTTAAAGAAGGAAGCCCGTCATTATGCGGATTATGGTTTAGGGTCCCCATTTGTAGTATGTGAGAAACGGTTGCCTTCAGCTAAGAAAGCTTTTGTGAAGACTGAAAGCCAGAAGGAACATTCCATTCTCACTTTCATTAAAAGGCATTAAATTAAGGCAAATATTCCGCCCTCATGTTGGTTCTCTGCGGTGTCTGACATCGATGCAGGATCAGAGACCTGAAGAAGCACTGGCTGCTGGTACCAGCGTTGTGTTTTTCATTGCTGTTTGTCTCCTTGGCTGGGTAAGAAACCCCTGGCAGTAATAAGATGTGTTTTAAAGAATCTCACATGAGTTGTTCTGGCTGCGCTCCCCAGAGAGATGGTACCTGTTGCTGTAAGGGGAGGCTGCTCCGGGCAGAGTGGTTGTTCCTGGTACCGACTTTGAGTTAACCCACCAAAAATACTGTTGGTTTCAGAGCAACCCATAACAATAATATTTTCAGAGTTCTGTGTTTTTCTGAAGGCTTAGCTGTGAAGTTCTCGGACTAAATAATGCCTTTTTAGAAGGTGATGCAGTGTGTGCTTATAGCTGGGAGGAAGATGCCTGTTGATTTTTAAGATGTGTCTCTCTGGTTCTGGTAGGACTGGTGCTGAGGAAAGGTGGTGCTGGGTGATCTCTGTCTCTCAGCAGTATGTCTGCACGTTACAGCCTGATGAAGAAGTCCTGGGAAAATATTGGAAAGGGAAAAACCAGGTGGATTTCTGCACTGTCAAGGGTAGCACCAGGGATATTTTTCTAGATATTGTTCCTTTCTCCTGATTTGGAGTCAAAGGCACGTGGCTCAGATGCTTTCAGGCTTCTCAGGGTGCTCACTGGAAATGCTCAGCCCATTACAGAGGAGCAGATCCCCAGCATGTCCCCTTGGGCCCTGCTTCCAGGGTGGGTTGGAGACTGGCTGCTGTTCTGGGTGAGGTGGTGAGAGGGTCCAGGACTCAGCCATTCCTGGGGATGGAGACAGCAAGAGGGTCTGGGACGCTGCCACCCCTGGAGGAGGGGGTCAGTCTCTTCTCCCAGATATCTAATTGTGGGACTGGAGGGAATGGCCACAGGTTGTGCCAGGGGAGATTTAGATTTAGATGAGATGCCAGGAATCCCTTTTTCTCCCCAGGAGTGGTCAGGCTCTGGGATGTCCTGCCCAGGGACATGGGGGAGTCACTGTCCCTGGCCGTGTTCTAGAACTGTCTGGACGAGGTGCTACAGGACACGATTTAGTAGCTCAGTGGGCAGTACTGGTGACAGGAGGACGGTTGGACTAGATGATCTGGTAGGTCCTTTCCAACCTTGTGTTTCTATGATCTGTGATCCTGGGGATAGAGATAGCAAGAGAGACTGGAACCTGGCCACCCCTGGGGACCCAGCTCCTGCAGACCTGGCTGTCGGAGCTGCTGTTCTCCCCGTGCCTGTGTGTGACTGTGGTGACCAAGGCTTGTCACCAATCGTGGTCTCAGCAGCCGTCACCATGGCTAGGTTTTTCTGTCAGATTTCGAATTCTTAGTGTTCTGCAAAGTTGTCTTGCACTAAAGAGTTGAAATAGTGACTTGTTTTGAAGGGATGAAGGACTTAATCTTGCTCCATAACCTCTGAAAACAAGAATGCTAGATGCAGCCTTCTACTAAATAGCGGTGATGAAACGTGGTGTTTGTTACTTACAGGTAACATGGAGGAGCCCATGGCTCACTGTGAGCCCTTCTCAGCAGGTCTGGCACAGTGCCCCGGGGCCTGCGAGCCCTGTTCTGCTCCTGTTTCGGGTCAGTGTCCCACTGTGTTTAGCAAAAATGTGTGTCTCCTCCTGTCAGACAGAGGGCTCTCCAAAGGAGTGCTAAGAGCTGGTGGATACTTTGGTTTTTCCCCTTACAGACAGGATCTCCCAGCTGTTTCAGCGGCACCTGATACACGGGGTGACTCTGGCCCTGGGTTCAGGTGCCTCTGGGTCTCACCCGGGGTTATGGCTCCATCAGAGACCCCTACCCAGGGGCTTTCCCTTGTCTTCCGCAGCAGTGTCCTTTTGTAATTGATCTTGAAAGGCTGAATTTGACAGTTGGAAAGATTCCAGATCCCATCTCCCTGTTTGGTCTTCCCGCTGCGTAAAACACGGCACGTTATCGCCCCTGCTGCCATTGTTGCCCGTCTCTGGAGCTCTGGGACACTTCAGGGAGGGGGGGTCAGACTGGGCTGGAGAGAGCGCCAGAGCCTGGGCTGTACCTGCACCGCCGGGCTGTTCCTTCCCAGCTCAGTGGTGAGAGCGGCTGAACTGGAGCAGCGGACTGTCCCTCTGCTGAACTGGGGTGAGGTGGAAGTGGTGTGGGTGTGTGTCTGCCCGGAGTTGGAAGCTCCAGTTACGTTTAAGCTTTGTCCTTCGATTTTTGTTTCAAATTCGAATAAAAGACTAATATATGGGAAACCATTTGAGTCAGACTTTTCTTTTTTCTAAAACAAAATCAAAGGCAACGGAAGTAAAATTTTTCAACTTTTTTTGTTTCGTGTTGTTTTTTTCCCTGATAACGTTCAGATCGACGGGTATTTGTGTAGAAGTTAAATAGGTTTGTTCTGGCCACTCAGCGCTGGCACCGTGTGCCGTTAGGGGACATCAACGCTCCCACATGTCAGAGTGCACGAAGGAAATAGCTGGGAAGTAAAAAAAAAACCCAAAACAAAAAAACCCCTCAAGCCAGCAGTGCTAATATTTCCTTTTAATGTAGTTTCCTATTTTAAATGGTAGTATAAAAAGCCACTTTACTTGTAGGTGACCTTGTTGCAGCGGTGGCTGTGGCAGGAAGGTACAGTCTGAGGTTTCTATAGCGTGGAAGCTCCCAGGACTTGTCTCTGTGGCAGGGCTCTTTGAGAGGCACTTCTGAAGGGTTTTATCACTCGGTGCTATCGAGCTTTTCTGCTGCTGTCAGCACAGAGACTTGAAAATTCAACTAAAAAGGACTAGGAATTTTGAAAGTTTTAATTAAATGTATCTGTCTTTCAGTAGCGACTTCTGAAAATGTGTTGTAAAAATAACATCTAACAGTGAAAACAAAGCCTGAGTCATAAATACGGTTTGTTCTGCCTTTTCCAGTGTCAGAGTGAGCATATTGAAATGCATTGTGCTGTTTTACAGCATTATGGGCTGAACACTTGCAGGAGAATTACAAAATTAAGAGGGAATTACCTTGATGGCCCTGCGGAAGCCGTGGCTACAGGAGGTTGTGCAGGAGGAGAGCATCAGACCTTCTTGGGGAGGGCTGGGCCCATGGAGTGGGTCCCTGGACATGAGGCTGGAGATCCCCGAGCTGCTGGTCTCCGAGTGGAGAGCAGGGATTCCTCAGGGACCTCTTTGTCCTTGGCGTGACCAGCATGGCAGCGTGGGTGTTCTTTAATTGAGGAAGAACCAGCCGGTCTCCAAGTAAAAAAAAGTCTGTGGTCCCAGTCTGTGGTCCCAGAAGAACTGACACTTCCACCCCAAGGCACAGCACAGTTTGGAGAGGAGGTGACTCTTGGGCATGAGAGCTAGGTAGTGTGTTAGAGGTCTGTTTCCCTACGGGCAGAAGCTGTCGACGCTGAGGAGAGCGCACTTCATGGTGCGGTCAAAACTGGGGACAACAATCTCCCCATTTTGGTGTTCTTTAATACAGCTCATCTAGCATTTTACAAAGACAGTGATGGTAAATGGCTGGCAGAGATGCTCGGGACTGCTGACAGCGCTTTCTCTGGATGCCAGTATGGAAGGTGCCCTCACCCAGTCTGCCCAGGCCCCCAGCCTGCAAGGTTGCTCTTGAAGCATTTTGCAGCTGTAAAGCCAATTGCAGCTCCTTGGGATTCTTCTTTTAGCCTCTCTGAAACTCTCTCTCTTTTTCTTTTCAATTTTTTTAAAGATACCCTTTCCCATGCAAAACACTCTGTTGTGGCATTTACTGTGAGCCATCAGTGTGTCTCGGAGTACAGGTTTATCGAGAAGGCTAGCTGAAATTGGTTGAAACCTGTAGTAGCAATTAAAGTTTCTGTAGATAGCGAATCCCTCGGTCACGCTTTAGAATACAAATGGCACATGTGAATTATAAAAAGCAGTGATAATACCATCTCTTTCTTTCTGCCACCTTTGTTCACTTTTCAACGATGTAATTCCACGATAAAATGTACTTTTCCAAGAGTCGCTTCTCGCACTTGGTGGTGGTGGTGGTTCCCCACGGGCCAGCCCTCGCCAGGAGCCTGCAGGGGCTGGGCTGCCTGCTTGGGAAGTGACTTGTTTGTGACCCTCAAAGAATTTGGGTACAGCCTGAAACAAAGTGCACGGCGTGCAGAGCAGGAGAGACCTCCCAGCCTCCTGCAGTCGCTCTGCATCTTGTCTTTCCTGGAAAAGATGTGTTTTGAGTGGTGTTTTTAGGGCTGGCTGTTGGGCAGGGGCAGTCGCGTGGGCTCATGGGTGGTGCCTGCAGCAGGTATGAGGCTGTGGCTCCATCACCCGCTGGTGGTGGGGTGTCTTTGAGAGGGGACCTCAAGGTCCTCAGGGCCTTTGGAGGCTGGCGGTGGTGGCTCCTCCTTGGACTTGGTTGTCCAAGGCCAGCTCTGTCCTGTGAAGCAGCAGAGAACACACGTGGAACCACTGGTACTGCCTTCCAGCTCACCTGCTTTGGGAGCTACTGGGATTTTCCCTCTCAGGTTTCCAGATGCAGGTTTTTCTTGCAGGTATTAGTCTCTTCAAGATTTATTGGTATTTAACGAGCTAATTTGTGAAATAAAGGAACTTTTCTTCTCAGAATTCTGTCTGACGTTTTTCTGCTCCTTTTGATTGCTTTGACGTTCGGTTTGTAGGAAATTTATCACAAAATAGGGGTTTAGTTTCAATTCAGAAAAAGGAATAGGTGAACTCCAGTCTATTTTGTTTTACAGAAAAGTAATAGATGAATGCAGAGAGAATGACATGACATGTTTGTAGTTGTGTCTTGTAGAATGTTTTTCAAGGTTGTTTCTTGTGTCTCAAAAAATTTTTAACCCATCTTTAAAGAGGTGATGTTTAATGTGAAAGAGCTGACGGTGCTTATCTCTCTTTGTAGCTCCCAATAAAGGCTGGCCAGCAGAACACCCACACCAAAGTCAGTACGGAGCACAACAAGGAATGTCTCATTAACATTTCCAAGTACAAGTTTTCCCTGGTCATCAGTGGTCTCACTAATATCTTAAAAAATGTTAACAACATGGTAAGTCTTCTCATTTTGGATTGTTGGGTGATCTGTCAGAATGGTTGGCATTTATTCATGTTATACAGTCTCCAGAGTCACTCGAGCTTTAGTGGAATGGTGGCTTGCTTTTCACACTCCATTGTTTTTTCTTGTCATCCTCGTGCTGAAGTTCAGCAGCAACACCCAGGTGTTATGTGGGCAGGTGATGGGGCTGAGCTGAGACAGTTGTGGCAGAGGGATCTGAGGAAGGTGGTGCATCAGGGCAGCCTGCTGTTGGCCGTGGGAGCGTGCTGTGCCTGCAGGGTGTGGGGCTCACCGAGGAGTGGGGCCACAAAAGTTCCCACTGAGTAAGGTTTAGGTACCAGTAGAACATGCTGCTCTTGGGATGCAGGGGAGGCTGTTTCCCATCGCCTGGGAGGTGCTTCAGGTGGCCAGGGCAGTGTGGAGGAAGACAGCAGGAGCTGCTGAACAGCACCCCAGAGGTGGCGTTTCCCCTTCTCCTGTCCTGCCAGGAGTCAACTCGGGAAAGGAAGAAGGGAATGAGATGGGAAAAGGATTTTAAACTTAGGCTGCTTGCATTTTCCAGGCCATTTGGGTGTTTCAACATTTGTGTGTGTGTGTATAATATATACGTATTTTAACAACCAGATAATTCCAGTCATAAACTTGTAAGAAAAGTCCTTGAAAACAATCTCTTGTCTAATACTGCCACCACAGGCTCGTACCTCCAAAGGGGCACCCTATGAGGCAGTAAGAAAAGTGAATGACAGTTGTGGGGGGGGATACACATCTCTTCCATTTACTGTTTGATCTGGATCACAGCCTCTCCCGAAACAACTGAGTGCTGATGCTCGAGGGCAGGGCACTGGTGTGGAGGGATGAGGTTCAAGGTGATTTTTCTATGAGTTCCCAAAGAGAAATCTTCAGAGCCAGGTGCCTTAGTAGATGGTTCTCTTCTGCATACTGGTTTTTGTTCTGCCTCCAGGGGAGCTGTGAAATGATTCCTGAAATCCATCAAAATATTTGACTCATCAGCATCACTGAAAGTGTCTTTTGAAATAGGTCTCAGTGGAACCAAAGAGAAGAGAAACCTTGGGAGAAAAACAGTAATGAATGTGGATGTCCATTGTGGTGACTCTAGAAAAGTAACTGTAGTCATCAAGTTGGGTAAATGAAAGTTTAGAAATCCTTTATGAGGAGAAGTATGCAGTTTTATGTTTCTTCTTTCATGAGGGTCTGGTTCTGGGTTTGTTATGAGCAAAGTTTAGTTCATGGAGTTTTGTAGCTGGGTGGTTTGTGAGCACGTGGAACCTCCGTGAACAGGTACAGAATGGGCCAAACTCACAGTACCTTTTTCTTACGGATTTACTAGGATAGTTTGCAGTGAGCTCTTTGGGATGTCAGTTGTGTAGACAAGGGCATCTGCTCAAACACTGCCAAGGGCTGATAACATCAGGAAATGGGTTGCCCTACGGCTGGGGAGGTCAGGCTGCTTAGAGCTACCTGTGATCCTTTCTGAGAGAGACCTTAAACTCCGTGGGCATGAAGGAGTGCATGGAAGTACGAGGTGACTGGCTGATAAATGAGAACACTGTACAGCAGAGACAAGTTCCTGTATGTGATACATGGATCTGGAGAGGAAAGACCTGGCTAAAAATGTCAATAAAAAAAGTCAATGTTTGCTTTGCACCGAGGAGCAAGACTTAACATTTTTTCTGTTTGATGGCCTGAGGTCCTGTGTGAATCAGCAACACTTGAGAAGGGTTTCTGTAGCTGAAACAAACCAGAGCAATGGACCATCACAGTGTTCTGATGCTTAGAAGAAAGTCTTGAGGGTTTGCAGTCTGCTGATACTCAGACCTAGCTGAGCTCACCCCTCCCAGGGCTCGAGATGCAGCTTCCTTTGGGTGACTGCTGCGTGTGTTCCACGTCTGCACAGCAGAACCTGTATATTTTTGGCTAAACCTTTTCTGCTTTCTTTTGCCATCTTAATGTTGCTGGAACTAGTCACTTGCTGGCAGGAAAATGGTGCTGTGGGAAGCACCCAATGGAATTCTGCCTCCTGGGTCTGAAGGGTGGTCTTGCATGTTTTCTTCCTGTGGTCTCAGCTGAAGTTTGCACCACTCTCATAAGCTTCTCGATATGGACTTGTTGTAACATCAGTTCTAGTAAAATGTGGCAATGAAATACGTGATTGGAAAAGTCAGCAGTAATTGATACCAAAATAGCTTCTGAGAAGGTGTAACCTTCAGTCCTGAGTAAATCCCGGGCCTGCTGGAGGTGTGGGGCTGCAGGACCTCCCGTCTTCCTTTGCAGGAACTGCTTGTTCCTTGCTAGATTGGGCATTGCAAGACTGGCCAAAGGTATTTCCTCAGCAGCAAGGTTTTAATTCCTGTTTTAATCTAATTTTTACTGGCTTGATTTCTAAACTGCAGGAGCCACAACTTACTATGCCACTTTGCTACGTTATTGAGTGCGTTACAAGTCAAATTCCTGTGTCTCAGATGAATCCGTATCCTTTCTCCTTCTAGAGAATATTTGGAGAAACTGCTGAAAAGAATTTGTATCTATCTCAGCTGATTATCTTGGATACACTGGAAAAATGTCTGGCAGGGGTGAGTAGGCTTGCTTAAGCAATTGCTAAGTTGGACTCAAATGAGGTAGAGAATACAAGTCAAATGCTTGGGAATCTATTGCTACTGGTACTAAAGTTAAAACTCATCTGATCTAGAGTGAAGTAGGTTTAATGCCATTTAAAAAATGCTCAAGCTTCCTCTAAGTGCAAGTACTTGGTAGAATTGATAAATTAAGGATTTGTGGGGTGCTTTTTTCTTCCCTAAAATGAGTGATTTTTTTTCAGCTAAATAGATTCGAGTAAACTTTTGAATTTGTCCGTATAACTCTACAAGTTAGGTGAGTAGTAAGTAATGATTTTGTTTTAATAATTTGCCAAGAAGAATTGCACACACCTGCACTCGGAGACACGTGTGAACTGGAGGAGGGGACGCGACAAACCCAAATGAAGAACGAGATGTGGTTATGAAGCTTCTCTAGGTTTTTATAAGCTTTGAGTGCTCGGGGGGTTTGAATAGATGCATGAAAACATTTCCATCCTATGGTTTATACTGGGAAAGTGGTGGGATGGTACATCATGGTAAAAGTAGCAGATAAGTCAGAGGTTTAGTGCCAGTAAGTTTCCTGCAGACAGTGATGATTTTTCTTTCAATTTCTTAAAAGTTTCTTTTGGTGAAGTAGTTTTTTTATGTACTCCTTTATCCAGCAGAAAGTTTGCTATCTGTGTTCTGCAGATGACTTTTGCAGGTGTTTCCTAGATTACATTAGTTAGCTGTGTCCAGGCTTCCACTGGGAGCCCGGTGCTGAGGTTTCCAGTCAGAGCTGTGCTGGGAGGCAGCTTGCTGGTACCTCTGGGATGTAGGACTCTGCAGAGCTGTGTGATTGCAAAGCCAAACTTCTCTCTCAGCAACATTTGCTGTGGTTTATTCCTTTGACGAGAAAGGGATTTTTTTTTCAAAGCTGTATTCCTGGATGAATGTCATGAAACCATCTTAAGCTCTTTGCTCTTTCCCTGCAGTCGTTTTTGAAGGTTCTTTCTTTATAAGGTAGTGACCTTACTATGGTTAGATTTGTCAAACGGCGTATCTTATACTAGAGTCCTAAAACAGGCTGAGTAATTGTGGGTTCCTCTAAGTTCACAAAGGATCCAGGTAAATGCATTTTCCAGAGTAATTTTCAGCTTTTACAGCTGAGGTAAATGCCTCTTGTTGGTACTTTTTGTGGCTTTGATCCAGCGAGTCGAAAAAACTCCTTTAACTTTGGAAAATAATTCTTTAAATATGTTTCGTATATGCATATTGTGTGAAACATTAGCAGTTGGGTTTTTTTTTTTTCCTGATAGCTGATGATATTTGAGCAGCCTATAACTGTGCTGAATACTTCTTGCTTTGTCAATTCAAACAGGAGCCAGTTGAGCCAGTATATGTTTAATCAGAGCGAGCCAAGGTTCTATACAAAGAGCGTTGTGTTCTGCGATATCTGCAGCCCCGTTTCTCGCTGCCTGTTCTTGCTCAATGTTTCATCCAGTTCTCATGGCAACAGGACTCAGGTCAACTAAGTGGGAGTCTCTGAAACTTCCCAATTCCCCATGGTAAATTCATTGGTAGAATTTTAGCAAGCTTTAATTCTGACCCTTCTGTTAAAACTTTGCTCTTACTAGAGCAAAGTTTCACTTTGAATTCTTCTGTAAATAGTTTCCTTATGTCTCATACTGTGCGAACTGGCAAAAAATGAGATTTTTCTGTTGCAGGAAAGTTAAACCATTTTTGACTCATGTAGAGCAATTCCAGGCAAGAGCAAGTGAGAAGCACCTTTTTTTGGGTTCATTTTTTTTAATATAAAGTGTTTGCTGTCAAATATAGTGGTTAGAATAGAGAGAGGTACAGCAAACGTCACCCTTGGTTTATTGAAAGCGGAGCTTGGGCAGCCTTATGTGGTCACATAGGAATGAGTGTGCCAACTGAATCGAAACAAAGATTTAGATATTCCTTATGCTGTACAAAAAAATTCCATTCCAGTATTTTTGAAAATATCTGCACTTTAGAAGTCACCCTAGAATTATTTCACGATTTCCAAAGAGAGGTAAGAGTGGGGCTTTGCCCTTTGAGCTTCCAGTCAAAGCCAGGCTGGCTGCTGCTCCGCTGCTGCCTGTGCTCCACACACCCCCCCAGGGTGCATTCAACAGAGGAGAGATGTGTTTTACTTCAAAAACGGGTTTGAGGTTTTGCTTGATACTTGGTGACAGCGATCAACTCGGTGTCCTGCAGACTTCAGAGGCTGAACTGAGAGTGTAAGATGGTTTGAAGGACTGGGGTTATTGCTGGAATGGCAAGAAGCCTCTTCCAGCATAGCTGCCTGCTGCTGTGGCCAGCGGTAGCCTGCAGGCAGGTTGAGAAGCCCAGATTCCAGCCCTCTGCCTGCTTGTGGCACATGCTCCAGTTTTCCTTTTTGCCTCCAAACTGGAATTTCATGAACCACTGAATGTTTTTTTTTCCAGCAACCAAAGGACACCATGCGACTAGACGAGACCATGCTGGTAAAACAGCTGCTGCCAGAAATCTGCCACTTCATCCACACCTACCGGGAGGGGAACCAGCATGCAGCCGAGCTGCGGAACTCTGCCTCGGGGGTTCTGTTCTCTCTCAGCTGCAACAACTTCAACGCCGTCTTCAGCCGCATCTCCACCAGGTGGGTTTTTCTCAGCAGCCTGACTTCGGTGTCTTGGAAGAGCTACTCAGTGCTGGTGTGTAGAGCATCTGTCCTGAATTGCAGTCTTTCTCGTTTCAGACGAGTTAACTCTTTAAATGATACGTAACAAGATAGTTCTGTGGTGCAATTCCCTCTACCTTTCAAAATCTGACTGGAGTTTCAGGTTGCAAAGCAAACCTGCTTGGTATCCACTCTAGGTCACTGCCAGCATATTAGCTGTGAGCTGCATTGATTGCTTTTTTATTCTGCCTTCTTAAGTGCAAGCCAAATGCTGATTTTCAGTGAAAATAACCATAACTCAGCTGAACAAGTTGAGTAGGTTCTTGTGAGAGCAAGGTGATTTGGGGGAAAAAAAAGGATGCTGAAGATAATGGGTTGTATCCATTTACTTATTGATTTGGAGTGCAAGATTGCTGATTGCCTGCAGCTGCGTTGGAGCCCTGAGCCTGTTTTCCTTCCTCATTTTTCCTGCTTGAAGACTTTTATGTTAAATCTGCCTTATGCCTGAAGGGGACAAAACAGCTGGACTGTTTGTTAGTTGCTGGAAAAGACCCATTTTTCTTCTGGCTGACTTGAGTCTCACAGCACATTTACTGCAAAATAACTGTCTTTGCTGCTGCTCTGAGGGAGACAAGCCCAAGGTTTCCATGTATTCTTTGCTCTTTTTGCTCCGTTCCTGGTCTTTCTGATGCTTCAGTGTTTGCCAATCCACTGGAGTTGTGTGTTCAGCTCTTGATTGCTGAAATACTTTGATGTTTTTTGAAAGTTGCTTGAAGTAGCTGAGCTGTGACAATGTGTGATAAGAGCAAACGTCACCCTTGGTTTATTGAAAGCGGAGCTTGGGCAGCCTGATGTGATTGTGTAGGAATGAGTGTGCCAATTGAATTGAAACAAAGATTTAGATATTTCTTCTGCTGTAAAAAAAATTCCATTCCAATATTTTTGAAAACATCTGCATTTCAGAAGTCACCCTAAAATTATTTCATGATTTGAAATTTTAAGTATTTAAAAAACTTTTACAGAACCTTCTGTTTCAAGAACAGAGACTTGGCAGCTAGTGTGGAGGATGTGGTTTTACTCAATAGGTTGATTATGTTTTGTTACTTATGGAAATGGAAACAATTCCTTTTGCTCCCTTTATAGGAAGTATTTTTCAGTTGAAATTTTGTGCCTGAACGTCGTCCGTGGAGCTGTATTTATTCACGTGTCTGTAGCACGGCTTAGGTCTCAAGCTCCACAGCCCTTCTTGACTGTCCATCTGAGCCACAACCTAGTGCTTTCCCCCAACCTGTTCTTCACTCCCAGCTGGGCTGGGTGTAAATAGTTAACTGTTTGACCAGTTGTGGCTGATCTCCACGGGGGTCAGCTCGCCGACAGTCAGCGGTGCTGCCCTCTTGACCTCTCCTTCCTGTTTAGGCATATTTCTAGGCCTTGTGCAGCAGCTGGGGGATTTTTGGCACGAAAAGCAGAGCAGTGGGGACCTTCCCATTCCCAGGGAGGGCTGTTAAGTTTCCCTGGCGTTGGAGAAATGAAGAACTGCTTTTGTGTGTAGTACTAGAAATTGCATTCCATGGCTAAAACACATCTGTAGCTTTGGAACAAGACGTGGCACTCATTGCTTTGTGAGAACATATGATTTAGTTATTAGTGGCTTGGTATCTGATGAGATGTTTAGTAAATCATCTAGTACAAAAGTGTGAAAAGCTGCCATTGTGTTTAAAAGGGCGTGATTAAACTTCTTATTTCTTTAGCTCAGCAAACCCCGGACTGTCCTTAGTGTACAGAGAGTGCTTGGTTGTAGTTCACTTCAGCGATAACAAGTACCATCAGTCACAGCTTCACCCTCGAGAAATCAGCTGGGGCAGGACTTGCTGCTAGGGAGCACTGCTCTGAAGGTGCCAGCACTCCACAGGTTGAATATTTAGACGAAATATGACAAGATCACTGCTACACTGTGGATGATAACAGAAGGATTTAGGCAAATCTGGAGCATAAAGAGACTGGCACCGGGCGATGTTTGTGTCTTGTGAGACGTCCCTAGTGTTTCTAGGTCCATCTTCAGTGC
This sequence comes from Jacana jacana, assembly GCA_013400555.1. Taxonomy (NCBI): domain Eukaryota; kingdom Metazoa; phylum Chordata; class Aves; order Charadriiformes; family Jacanidae; genus Jacana; species Jacana jacana. Next base: position 104,268 of record VZTM01034523.1, on the reverse strand, counting down.
GAGTGTGGAACAAGACTATGACATTAATTCCTAATCATGCAAGGTCTGTCGTTCATTTCTAAACCTGGAATAGTTCTATGAGGAGATGATGGGATACTGCCCTGCAGTGCTCGTGTCTAGAATCCTAGGTGCGTGTTCATACCTGGGGATGTTAGTTTACTTTGCGTATTTTTAGATTACAGGAACTGACTGTTTGTTCAGAAGATAATGCTGATGTTCATGATATTGAACTTTTACAGTACATCAGTGTGGATTGTTCAAAACTGAAACGACTCTTGCAAGGTACGATTTGAGCCTGTGTTTTGAACTGGTTTTACCTGAATGTGGCTGGTTAGAGATGACACTGATATTGATATGTATATATTTTCGTAGCTGTGTTTTACTCCAAATAGTCATATATTTATTAAAATACTTAATTCTTAAGTAGCATAAAGACTTTGGTTTAAAAATCGCTTTGCACTTCAAATGGCTTTTATAACGTGTTGCTTTTTAGAATCAAGTTTGTTTTCTAAATGCAGTCGTGTTTTACCCTTACAGAGACTGTATTCAAGTTTAAAGCCCTTAAGAAAGTAGCCCAGTTAGCGGTTATCAACAGTCTTGAAAAGGTAAGTACTTTATCTGCTGTTTCATTGCTTATTTGCAGACTTTATCTAATTTAGGAATAGTTGCAATTAGTTGCAAATAGTTGTAAGTTGCTGTAAAATAGATGTTGGTGCATCCCTTCGGTGCGTGTGTTTCACAAGGAGTGTCGAGGGATTGGAATTAAGAGGAAAAGCTCTTCATGTAAATACAGAATTCAGAAAAGATACTTTTGAGCTCTGGAATGTAAAGGTGTTTTGTGTTACCTGCAGGCATTTTGGAACTGGGTGGAAAACTACCCTGATGAGTTCACAAAGCTGTACCAGACCCCGCAGACTGACATGGCTGGTAAGGCAGAACAAACAGCGTCGTGTTCCGAGGCTGGGTTCTCAGACATCTCCACGCTCACTCGCGTCTTGCCCCCTCTTTGCTTCTTGTGCAGCCTGCACACAAGAAACAAATCCGTGTCAGCCTTTTCAGGGCAGGCTGGGGTATATCGCTCTTTTCTCTCCCAATTTGTGTTGTGGTTCACAGCACAAAGAAATAAACCCCAAAAGATGGAAACTCTTTAAATACATGTTTTTCATCTTGATACAGGGAAAAAAAACCCCACACCTTAAGAGAAGTTCACTTGTCAAAAAGAGGAAAATTTATATTTTCAGGAAAACTGTGTCTTTAACTGGGTTGATTTTATCCCCAGGAATGTGCTAAAGAACTTCTTTGTGTGTAGGTGGAGCTATCCCTCTGCTCTTTTATACCTATTCTGAACCTTTTCGTAATTAAAGTCGGTATTGAACTAATTTGAGGTTCTGTTTTATGCAGATTGTGCAGAGAAGCTGTTTGACTTGGTGGATGGCTTTGCTGAGAGCACAAAACGCAAAGCAGCAGTTTGGCCACTGCAAATCATACTCCTGGTCCTGTGTCCAGAGATAATCCAAGATATAGCAAAGGATGTGGTAGAGGAAACGAAAATGAACAAGGTAAGAGAAGGGAAGTGTGTGAACTCTGGCTCTGATTTCCAGAGGATGCTTGTCTTTGCTTATTCTGTGTTTCAGGTGTATCTTATTCTGCCTTTCCTGCCCGAAAATACAATGTTGTTAGTTTTTAATGCTTAAGAACCCAAACACCCTGACTGCAGGTTACCAGAGCTGTGGTTATAGCTATTCCTGATTGAATTCTGCAGAAACTGTTCCTGGACAATCTGCGGAAGGCCCTTGCCGGCCACAGCGGGAGCCGGCAGCTGACGGAAAGCGCCGCTATCGCCTGCGTGAAACTGTGCAAAGCATCTACCTACATCAACTGGGAAGATAATTCCGTCATTTTCCTCCTAGTGCAGTCCATGGTGGTAGATCTTAAGGTAAAAATGTCTGTTTCTTCATTGCGGTGAAGAGGTTCGAATTTTAAAACACTGAGAGGGGCTTGGAATTTCTCCTTGACTGGATATTCCCTGGTGTTAGTCAGCAGAAAGTTTTGTATTGAAAGTAGACAAGAGTCTCTGTATCTGACTTAGGTATTTATATTTTTTTTGAAACACACAGAATTTGCTGTTTAATCCGAGCAAACCCTTTTCAAGAGGCAATCAGAATGCAGATGTAGACCTTATGATCGACTGCTTAGTCTCCTGCTTCCGCATAAACCCTCATAACAACCAGCACTTCAAGGTGAGAACACTCCCTGCTCCACATGCCCTTGGTGACCTGTCAGCTTGAGAAGGTGTGCTGGCAGCAGTGGAAGCTCATAAATAAATTCAGCTGTATAAATACCCCTGAAAATTAATCTCTGCACGCTTTTCTAAATCCCTTCTTAGCTAGATGGACTCTTCCACATTTAGATTTGGCAGCTTTGTCAATTTAATGAACCAGCTCCAGTGTGATATTCAGCGTGATAAGGAAGATGGTGAAGAAAAAGGTGTTCCTAAGTGGCTTTTGTGTATTTTTATTGTAGATCTGCTTGGCACAGAATTCCCCATCAACGTTCCATTACGTACTGGTAAACTCACTCCACCGAATAATCACAAACGTAAGTTCTGAAAGCATTGAACCAGCCCAGTGATCTGTGCCTTCTGCTCAGATCAGTATCTGCTCAGTAACTGCAGTGCAAGTAGTGCACCAAGTCTTGTAGCCGGGGTCCATGCAGCAGGAGGTCAAGCCTAACCCTACCCTGCTGCAGCTTGCAGCCATTCCCTCTCCTTCTATTGCTCATTGCCCGTGAGAAGAGACCAGCACTAACCTCTCTACAATGCCCTTTCAAGCAGTTGTAGAGAGTGATGAGGTCTCCCCTCAGCCTCCTCTTCCTCAAACTAAACACTCCCAACTCCCTCAATCAATCCTCATAGGCCTTATTCTCCAGGCCTGTCACCAGTTTTGTGTCCCTCCTCTGCACTCGCTCCAGCACCTCGATATCTCTCTTGTGTTGAGGTGCCCAGAACTGGACACCAGACTCAAGGTGTGGCCTCACCAGTGCTGAGCACAGGGGGACAATCCCCTCTCTGCTGCTGCTGGTCACACTATTCTTTATGCAAGCCAGGTGCTTGCTAAATCAGCAAGGACACGGCAATCTCTGTTCACGCTGTCCACTGGTTGGATCCCCAGTATGAGGGCTTCTATTCCTGTACCAAATCTCACTACAAATACCTTCTAACAGCGTGAACGCGGGATGGGGAGTGCATCGTATGGGCACTGCTTCACTGATAGGTGAAAAGCACCCTCAGGACATTCATTGTTGTGACTCATGCTACAGCTTCAGGTGCACTGACACGGGCACTGAGGGGCAGAGCTTTGGTCCAGCATGAAAATAAACAGTCTGAAATTGAAGTAAATGCTGAGCGAGAGAATACTTTGAAAGCGTGAGCACTTGGTATTCTTCAGCGTGTTACTGTACTTGAAGTCACTAAAATACAGCTTTTAATTTTTATACTGGTCAGAAATACTTTCCTGATCCGTATGAAAGTAGGATCAGTGTGGAGCAGCCAGCTGTTCTTCATTTAGATAACGTTTTCTATTCTGTTGATCCCAACATTGTAATGAAAACACAGTATTTACAAAAGTATCAGGCCCTTTGGCAAAGAGGGGAGAAAATGCTGCTGTAGATGGGGTGGAGTGTCTGTGGTGGAACAATACAGCCTTTCAGGTGTTACCAAGCACTTAAAATACCAATTTTCTGTTTTGTTTGGTGTACCAGCACACATCAAGCACACCTGATTTGTTTCAAAGTGTTACTCGCCCCATTCAGTGTCCTGAAACCTGTGGTTTCCCGCCTTTGTGGTCTCAGAGCTTGTCCTTGCTCGGCAAGCAGCGGGACGGCAGTTGGGCTGGGAGCTTCTCCTGCAAGGCCTTTAAATACTACGGGCCTTGTGGCGAGGGCGCGCAGTGGGCGCAGTGGGTGCCGCTGTGTGAAATGCTCTTGGGCGGGAGGTTGGTTGTCCTGCGGCTTTGGGTGGAGCTGTCAGGTCAGCCTGAGCAGCCGGAGCCTTGCTGTGCTCTCTCGCAGTCGGCGCTGGACTGGTGGCCCAGGATCGACGCCGTGTACTGCCATTCCGTGGAGCTGCGCAGCATGTTCAGCGAGACGCTGCACAAAGCCATCCAGGGCTGCGGGGCGCACCCCGCCATTCGCATGACGCCGGTAAGAGGCCTGAAGAAGCTGTTGACACACAAACCCCTTGCTTCTCCTGCGTCCCCCTTCCCTTCCACCTTCTTTTGATCTGCTAACTTGAGATGAGAGAGGGGGAAGCACGCTGCAGCCCCAGTGAGCAGCACACGCTCTGGGAGCTCTGTAGGCTTCAGGGTGGTGGCTGTTTCTAGCCAGTTCCCGTCCTCTATTTCTCAGTTTTCATCCTACATTTAAACTGGCAACAGGGAACTAGTTCTTCTGTGACTGTCCTCTGTGGCTAACTGCTTGTTTTAAGCTTTCTTACCATGTGGATGGCCAGGCAATATGTCCATTTTTGTTTAATCTGAAAACCAAAAGCATTCTGTGTGCAAAGGTACTTTGTGAAAACTGCAGTGCTTTTACCATGACCAGCAGGAGCAGTTCTTTTCATTTGTCTTGCTTTCCGTGGAGCAAACCGACAGCAACAAGGTAAAAGATTTCTCAACCATTATGAAATAAAGTCAAAAGTCTTGGTGGCCTTAGGAAAAATAGTGAGTAAATTCAAATTGGTAGTTTATCCAGATTTGTCAGTAAAGTCACTTTCTTCTGAACTTCCCGCTTGGAACTTGTGATGTGTCCAGTGAGCGTGGCTGGTTGTCCTAGAAGGCAGCCCAAAGTGATACGAGAAAAGATTCCTCTTGGGCTTTTCATCTGCAAGCAAATGATCAAAGTCCCTGTAGTTGGAAGCCACAAGAGGTTTGACTTGCTCTTTTCCTGTCCATATCCCTCTGTGGAGAAAAGAGCAACTCTGGCAACTCTGATGTTGGTGGTGCTCTGTCTTCTGCATCTTATTGGCACTGGTTTTGGTGGCCGTTGCTCCCAGGGCCAGGTGCCGGCGGGGCAGTGCTTCGTGTGGCTGTGGGTCTCTCTTGCCGTGGGGATGGCCCCTGGGAAAAGCCACAGAAGAGCCCTTCCTCACTGGGACTTTTCTGTCCATAGTTGCTGCTGCAGGTGCTCCCTGGGGACAGCATTCACCCAGCAGCGTGGGGTGGAGGAGACCTCGCCCTCTCCTTGGTGCTTTTCACGGCCAGTTCAGCTCCTTCCTAGAGGGAAAGGCTATTNCTTCTCCATCACCATGCTCTCCCAGAGTCTCCCTGCTCTGGTGGTCAGCACTGTTTTCTAATTTCCAGCCAAAACTTACTTGTTCTTGTTCCATTGTTGTCTGGTCGCTTCAAACCGGTGCTTATCCCATGGATAGATTTGCACAGAGCAGTCATGGCCCTGCCTCTGTTTATTGATAGGATCTGGTTTTGATTGTGTGAAGGAAACAAATCCCATCCCAGAACCAAATCAGCTTCTTCTGCCATGTGTCTCTTCTCAGAAATCTCTGAGCTGCAGCAAACGAAGGTTCAGCACAGAATGAGTTGCCTCCACCCCTGTGGAGTCCTTTTCTTGACCAGACACTTTCTATGTGACAGACTTCATTCCATGTACCGTCCCACTATTTAGCAAAAGAGCATGAGTTTTTGTAGAGTTTGATTGTACAATGTCCTATCTCTCATCCTTGAGCAGGATTTCTGTTTTGTTTTTTTTTTGTTCAAAACTTTTAAGTTCAGTGAAAATGACAAACCAGTTTCATGTTGTAATTTGAGATCATGAACACTAAACTAGACAAAATAGTTTAGAAAGCCGAGTTTCTAAAGAGTATTGGACTCTGTCTTGTGTTGAATATCCACAAGGGCAGTTTTTTCTCCAAGTTGCTCTTGTAACTAATTTGGTAGCTGTAAGCAAAAATACGGATTTCTAATACTGATTATACAGATATCCCTGCTGGTATAGATTCAAATGAATGAACATCTAAATCCTGTAAACCCACTGGGGGTGATGAACGCCTTTTGTCTTTGGACACACTGCAGTTTTCCCTTTTTTACAATCTGTGTTTATGTGTGTGTGTAACTGCTTTGTAGCCTCCTTACTGACAAGCACCGTCATTTTGTTTCCTTCCATCAGAGTCTTACCTTTAAGGAGAAAATGACAAGCCTTAAATTTAAAGAAAAACCTACTGATTTGGAAACCAGAAGCTACAAGTTCTTGCTGTTATCCTTGGTAAAACTGATCCATGCTGATCCAAAGCTTCTGCTGTGTGTAAGTGTATCATACTATCCATTTATAGTAAAATTTACTAAATGAATAAAAATTAAAAGCATAAACCTGGCATCTGGGGTACTCCCCTACTCATTCTTTTCTCCAGTTATAATGCTCCTGTGCTTTCAAAGGAAAAAGACAAAACCAGAACAGAAACTGTAAGAAGTTGCACAGAACCAGAGCAACAGAACGGGAGGGGAGTGAAGCTCTGTAACTCTGCAGGGGTGGGTGCGGGACCGGGGAATGGAAGAAGAAAATGAAAATAACAGGGGGAAATGAGTCGTCGTTTCAGTGAGTGGAAAGACAGACTTGCTCTTAGATCTTCTGTTTTGTCAGGTTTGCTTATTGTCTAATTTAGAAACATTTCAATGCAAGGGGTACCATAGCTTTAAGAATAAATGAGGTGCTCTCTTAAAGGTGTGGAAACGCACTGGGTTTCATTCCAGGAGCGCTGCTGTGGCGGTCAGGAGCACTCTCAGTCATGAAACAGTTTTACAGCTTGAACTTGCTTTCCTTTTCCCTCTTCAGAACCCAAGGAAGCAAGGGCCCGAGACGCAAGGCAGCACGGCAGAGTTAATCACGGGCCTCGTCCAGCTGGTTCCGCAGTCCAGCATGCCAGATATAGCACAAGAAGCCATGGAGGTGAGGGGTGGATGTTCTTCACGCCGAACGATTAGCACTCAGGCAAAGCAGGGCTTTGGTAGCAGCTCTGAAGCATTGATGAGCTGTGAAGTTCTGTGTCTCAGAGTTTGGTCTCTATTGGTCTGCTCCTAAATGTCTCCTGCACTGAAAGTTTCACAGGAGAGTTCCCAAAAGCACGTCGTGCTGCCTGTTATGACCACACTCTGCACCTCGGCTCCTTCCTCCCTGGTCTCTGGATTCCCATTCTAAGGAGTGCACCGTAGAGGGTGTGCTTCGTTGGCAGCTTCCACGCTTTAGGTGTTCACGGGTGGAGTGGAGGAAGGGTTAACTACGTCTCTGCTGTCACAGCTTTATGGGAGTCGTGGAATTTTAGTAAATAAAGTAAGGCTTTTTTAAACTTTGCCTCAAGGAGAATTGCCACAAAGACTGTCAATGTAATACTACCCATCAATATATAAAATAAATACTTCTTGATAGTTTAGTGGTAGAGTTGGAGATTATTTCTTGTATAATCCTTTTCTGTTGGCTTGTAACAGCCTTGTGGGAGCTCAGAGCTTGGATGGTTTTGGCTGTTCCATAACTGGGTTTTGGTGTACTCTCCAGTCCTCAGTCCGTAGTCATCTTAATCCCTCACCTACCTGAGTATCGGCCTAACTGGCTGAGAATCAATTTTTCTGCTGTTTCTAAAGCAGTTAATTACTGTGTGATCGCACCCATTTCTCTGCCCGTGCTGATGCTCTGTGTAATTTCTGCCTTTAACTGAAAGTACTTTGTTTGGACTTCAGGCCTTGCTGGTTCTGCACCAGCTGGACAGCATCGACCTGTGGAATCCCGATGCCCCCATAGAAACGTTCTGGGAGATCAGGTATGGGAACTGGTTTTGTAAATCAGAGAAGCAGCTGCTTTGATTTGTCTTCTCTTTTGAAATAGCTGTGAATGTTCTGGGAAGCCTGTGCATCATCAGCATGAACCCGCAGTCAGAATTATGGAGGGTGTTCATAATAGCATTCCTTCTTCCTTGTACTCTACTAATTTAACAAAAAATACCACGTGCATTCTGCTGGCTTTCTTAATGACTCTCTGCAGCCTGAGGTTAAGGTGTGGAAATGATTATTAGTTTGAAAAGTTACTTTTCCACTTTGGTCAGTCGTTTACTACGTTTTTAAGTTCTATGTTATCTGTTTGGGGCTGAGGGAGGGTAACACTCAGCGGTTCTGGGAACGTGGATTTGCTACTCTTGGCTCTGAAGCCCTCGCCTCACAAAGGTAGTAGTTTGCTCTGAGCTGGTGTCTTTCCCGTGTATTTACAGAATATTTATTCATTAAAGTCATCTCGCTCTTTATAACTTCTCAGCAGCTGGTGTGGTTGATTTCTTAGAGAATATTAAAGACAACGATGTTACCAAAAAAGTCAGAATTGCACCAAATGCTAAACCAAAAAACAGGAGTCTGTAAACTCAAACTTCTAAGAATTGCATGAGCTAAACAATTGTAAAAAGAAATATTTGGTGATCTGACCTGCGTTGGTTTAGGGGCAGGGGAGCGACAGCCCGGGAGGAACCCTCTGAGCAGCATCAGCGGCTGGGGCTGTGTGACTGCTGACCCAGGGGCTTGGGCTGAGCCCCCCGAGGCGGGCACTAACGTGAAACTCATTGCTGTAATTGATAATAGTGGAAATGAGTTTGTGGTCTGTTCGGGCTGGGGGAAAAAGAACCATTGAAATTGACACTAATTTGGACCCTTTGGCAGTTTTAACAGAGAGTGTGAGGCCTGAATGGATATGAAGAAGGAACATCCCTAGATGTGTTCCTTCCAGAGCAGAGTTGAGACACGTTGTCAGAGCAGTGTAGGTAAAGTCGTGCCGCCCCTGTCTGTGCTGTATCTGTTCTCTGGGTAGATGGAGGCCTTCGGAACCCACAGAGTGGGTTTGGAACCCCGGAGTCCGGACTTCTGCCAAGTTCCCAACGGCTTCACTTCCTCTAGGGAAGGGCGAAGGCCAGCTGGGCGGTGGGAAGGGCCAGCGGGGAGCTTCTCCTCCTTTAAAGTACACACTTATGTCACCCCTGTTGTTCAGAGCTGATGCTAGTACATGTGTAGGATATTCATGCTAATTGCCTCTTTCTGTGTCAAACGTAGCAGTATCGTCACAAATTCTGTTACCAGAGTATAGAGCTAATGCTGAGTTTCCTTTTGCTGCAGTTCACAAATGCTTTTTTATATCTGCAAGAAACTAACTAGTCATCAGATGCTCAGCAGCACGGAAATCCTCAAGTGGCTGCGAGAAATCCTCATCTGTAGGAATAAATTTCTTCTCAAGAACAAGGTAAGTAAACGTCAACATCTGGCTGGTAAGATGGTTAGAGTGAATTGCTGGCTCTTCTGTCACTTCCTTTATTTACCAGTTTATTTTCATGAATGGAAGGGATTGAATAGCTACACCTACACTTCTCCTCTGCTGAGAGGCGGTGCTTCGGGAGCACCCTTGGTCGGGAACGTTAACCAAAGCTAGGTTTAGGATTTTAATTCTCTTTTACTTTAGCTACACAGGTTGTCTTACTTGCCTGGAAAATGTATGTTTCGCAGAAACCTGATGCCCGATACCTATTTGCCTAATATAAAGAGAAATAGCCCACAAGGTGAGGAAAAGGGAAAGTTAGTTATGATAAAATATACTTCTTCACAGATGAAATAAAAATTTCTTTTTGGATCTCCTGTTCATGTGAGTCCTAGAATTCTGCCTTGCTTCTTTCCAATGAGCTCAAGAGACTTTTTCCAAGCCAGACCCACACTGTAATGCTACACTTAACGAGAATTAAAGCCAGACTTGCTGTATTACTTTCTGAATTAAAGATCTGCTAGAAAAGTAAAGGTTTTCTATTTCTTCTGTCTGCCCTAAGTAGCTGTGCTAACACGAGAAGGAGACTTGTCTTGCGTGTAGGCTATAGTGTGCTTGAAAAGCCTTCTTTCAGCAACAGGGTTTTTACCTTTTAAATGACTTTTTCCTTCTGTTTCCAACTGTGGGAGCTCTGTTCCTGGTGGGCACTGCTTGTCTGTGTCGATGCTGAGCAATGGGCTCTCTCCTCTGCTGTCTCTGGTTTAAGGTGGATTTGTAAAACAGAGTATTGCAGCTGGAGCCCGCGGGCGCTCTGCCTTTCTCTTCAGCCCTGCTTTTACCTCTGGCCTCTAAGTGGAAATTACTGTGCTTCGAGTAGGGAGTCTACTTAATTTATTATTCTTATTCCAGTTCAGAAGTAATTAGAAACCTCATAGTGCTTAGAGGATGCTCATTAATACCAGGATCCGGAAAAGATCATAGTTCTTGTTAGAGCTCTGCTTCACAGCCACAGCTCCTGCTTTTCTGATCTAGTATAAAATGCATAGAGTAAAATGTGCAGTATTCCTGAGTTGGCTTCTTTAAACTGAATTACATCTAAATTATATTTATGGTAGTACTTATTCTCTGGAGTGAACCCAAGAAGCCTGTTGGGCTTTCAGGAGGCTCCAAGAAAGGGAGAAAAAGGCATTGTTTTGTACTTACCTCACGGTGGTGTTTTTTGAAGATGACTCTCCAGATAATTTCTTAAAGGGAAATATCTTTCTGAGCTACCATTAATCCAGGTAACTTTGTAGTGCCCTGAGAGCTCCACTGTGAAAAGTACTGTGTAAATGTTGAAGAGCTTTTTACCTTCCCCAATTCTGTCCTTTTTATCCTTTTTAAAAAATATGATGTTAGATTTAAACAAAAAATATTTGTTACTTTTATTCCATCTCTTCCTAGCAATCAGACAGGAGTTCCTGCCACTTCCTCTTCCTTTATGATGTCTCTGGAGGTGGAACGAGTCAAATTTCTCTTGACCACGAAGAGATGATTCGCTGTGCTCCAGGAGCTACCCTCAGGAAAGGGAAAGGGAATTCTTCCATGGTAAGTAATAAGTGATAAATTCTTAACACTTGGAGAGAAAAAAAAACCCTGTGCAATTAGAAATTAATTTACTTTGAGAGCAATTTTTAAAAATAAAATTAATATCTGGTGTTATTACATCTGAGATCTGGCTTTGGAAAGTCTGGTGTCAGTTTGAACGTCGTGGGAAATATCAAGCCCTCCATTGCAGTGGGACACACCCTCTGACAGACAGGTTTCTCCTGCCAGTTCCAGCTGCAGGGGAAAAGACAAAAAAACCCAAACCCAACAGGATATTTAGGACATCTTTTATGAGCCAAAACTTTAGCTTTGTTTTTTAATGTAGACCTTCTTGGTACCAATAAGATCTTCCTAAGTTCATGGCTGTCCTTAGGGAGGGAGCAGGATCTTGGCCACTGTGTTGGTGCAGCAGCACAGCAGGGCTCTGGTGGTGTCTGGGGTTGCTTGTTCCTGCTGGAATCACAGATTTGTAGAAACACAGGGTTGGAAAGGACGTACAAGATCTAGTCCAACCGTCGATGAAAGCAGTTCTGAACCATTTGGGTGAGGCTGAATTTTAATAGAATTGCCGTATTCCTAGGCAACATTACCAAATTTGGACTCCTCTGTTTCCCAAGGAAAGCGCAGCAGGATGCAGTGGGACACCCATCTGTCGCCAGGCCCAGACGAAACTGGAAGTCGCCTTATACATGTTCTTGTGGAGCCCGGATATCGAGGCCGTCCTTGTTGCCATGTCCTGTTTCCGTCACCTCTGCGAGGAGGCAGATATCAGATGTGGAGTGGATGAAGTCTCAGTGCATAACTTCCTGCCCAACTACAACACGTTCATGGAGTTTGCATCCGTTAGCAACATGATGTCGACAGGTAGGAGCCATGAATCTGTAAAATGCTTTCTACCTGTACAAAAAGACTCCTATTTGCATTTTGAGCTCTTCAGGCTGAGACTCTTGATTCAACTGCTGCTCTTGCTTTCACGGAAACACCTTAATTGGAATTGCTGGAAGGAGTTGAGAATTTGGGTGACTGAGTTCATGAAGATGGTGAAGTTTTGTTGAGGAATCCTTTTCTAAACACTTTAAAGGGATATGTTCCTCTGTTAATTCAATAATTACTTTCAAAGATCAATGTAGGAGGGTTTTCAAACAACTCAGTTAAATATTCTGTGCCCCTTTGTAGGGAGGGCAGCTCTGCAGAAAAGAGTGATGGCGTTACTGCGACGCATTGAGCACCCGACTGCAGGAAACACGGAGGTGAACTTTCTGCTAAATTCATATATTTTTTGCATGCTTTTTAAAAAACAAACAAACAAACCAAAAAATACTGTTGTTGCAAGTAATTTTGAAGTTTAATCTTATTGTATCTTATTTTAGGCCTGGGAGGACACACATGCGAAATGGGAACAAGCTACAAAGCTAATCCTTAACTATCCAAAGACCAAAATGGAAGATGGGCAGGTGACTGCGAATTTTTCCATAGGTTCAAACCTTAGAAAATCAAAATAATTCTTTTAAGCTTATTTATTTTAAGGAATTGAATTTTAATCTAGAAAATTAGTTTCGTAGATAGACTTAAGCCTGATGAGAGTCTTCCAGAAAAATTATGGTAAGCATTTGTCCACTGTGTTTACCGAGAGACCAAGAAGCAATTTGACAACTTGCTGTCGGGGAGGTGGAGACTGAGCTTGAAAAGAAATTGAAAAAAACCCAAACCTGAATAGCAGAAACTCTGGAATACAACTGAGAGAGGTTGCAATCCCTTTCACTGGAAGTTTTGAACCAGCTGCTGTCTGTCATGGCTGTCTGCCCCGTTATCCTGGGGCAGAGCAGGGGCTTGGCCGGGCACCCCCCTTCAGGCCTTTTCAGCCCCGCTTTTTCAGCTGCTCTGGAGACAGCTCCTCTGCACAGGTTCCTGCTCCTGCTATCACAGCTGGCTGTAAAAGGTGTGTCTGTGAGAATTCCTGAGGCTGGGACTGTAAATGGTAGGAGATGTTAGGGAATACTATAAAATTCTGATCTCTCTCCGTCGGTTGTGTTGAAGAGACTTCATCTTCTGCCCTTCTTCTTCTTCAGGTTGCTGAAAGTCTCCACAAGACCATCGTTAAGAGGCGGATGTCGCACGTGAGCGGAGGAGGCTCCATAGACTTGTCTGACACAGACTCTCTCCAGGAGTGGATCAACATGACGGGGTTCCTGTGTGCCCTGGGCGGGGTGTGCCTGCAGCATCGCAGCAACGCGGGGCTGGCCACCTACAGCCCCCCCATGGGGCCCGTCAACGAGAGAAAGGGCTCCATGATATCCATGGTCTCCACCGAGGGCAACGCGGAGACTCCCGTCAGCAAGTTCATCGACCGGTTGTTGACCCTGATGGTCTGCAACCACGAGAAAGTGGGACTGCAGATACGGACGAACATTAAAGATCTGGTGGGCCTGGAGCTGAGCCCGGCGCTTTACCCAATGCTGTTCAACAAACTGAAGAACACCATCAGCAAGTTTTTTGATTCTCAAGGGCAGGTGCAGTATTGGTGTGCTCCTTCACGTTTCTGTCTTAATGAAAAGCGTGGCCTGTCTTTGGTTGAAATGGATGCCTGCTGATGTTTTGTACAGAAAACCTGCAGGTGTTGAGGTTGTATTTGACAGCGTGCATGGGTAGTTACTGCATTTGTGATTCCACATCGAATAATTGAAAACGTTCTTGAATTGAAAGTGAACTCTGAGAACAGAATCTGTGAGAATGTGCTGAGAGTTGTTACAGCTGGTAATACTGCCATATTACCAGCCCAGTACTGGGGCCTTTCCTTTTTAATATCTTCATTGATGATGTTGATAGGGACATAGAGAACACTATCAGTGAGTTTGCAGATGACACTAAGTTGGGTGGGAGTGTTGATCTGCTTGAGGGCAGGGATGCTCTACAGAGGGACTGGGATAGACTGGATAGATGGGCCAATGTTAATGGCATGGCCTTCAGCGAGGCCAAGTGCCAGGTCCTGCACTTGGGCCACAACAACCCCATGGATGGCTACAGGCTTGGGGCAGTGTGGCTGGAGCTGCCTGGCAGAAAAGGCCCTGGGGGTGCTGGTCGACGGGCGGCTGAATGAGCCAGCAGTGTGCCCAGGTGGCCAAGAAGGCCAAGGGCATCCTGGCTTGCATAAAGAATAGTGTGACCAGCAGAAGTAGGGAGGTGATTGTCCCCCTGTAC
>VZTM01034523.1:32024-90086 GCA_013400555.1 Jacana jacana | reverse complement strand
GGCTAGAGGATACAAGGAAAACGTGTGTCTGTTGGGTTTTTGAAGTGCTGCAGTATGTTTGATAAAGGAGCCCTGCTTTGGTTTTGCGTATAAAGAATGAAGACCCACAGTTTTCTTCCCGTAGGTTTTGTTAACTGAGACCAACACACAGTTTGTAGAGCAAACCATCGCAATAATGAAGAATTTGCTGGACAATCACACGGAGGGGAGCTCGGAACACCTGGGACAAGCCAGTATTGAGACAATGATGCTAAACCTGGTTCGGTAAGAAATCCTGCTGCCTTTCTGTACGGACTAAGGTGGTCAAAAAGCCAGGTAGGCCCTTCTAGTTCATCCCTTTTCTGCTTGCATCTGCTGAGAAGCAGCAGCTGGTTTGCTGGTCCTGCTCCTGATGGTTCTGACAACTTCAGTAATGGTGGAGGTTGTTTATGCTGTAGCGTGGAGCATGTCAGGGGAGGGGAGGGTTTTCTAAATTATTTTTTTCCTTTAAAGAGCTAACCATTCCATGGCTTGGCTCTATTCTTGGAAGCATTCCTGGTTTCTATTCTGTGCGATGATGCCAGTGGTGAAAAGCCAGATTGCTGTTTGGTTTTATACTGATAGAGAACTTCTGGGGCCCGAAGAAATTTGGTACTGGTCTTAGTCCGATATAAGGGCTGGCTTGGGAACCACAGAAAGGTAGCCCAGGCACTTGCCAACCCCTTGTGCAGGTCTGCAGGGCCAGCCAGCCCCTGGGTTCCAGCATGGGGCTGACAGGAGCTCTCGGAGGGGGGGGGGCACGTGCTGTGAAGTAGCATCACGCGTTTAATCGGGCTGTTTCTCGCTGTTTTCCCACAGGTATGTGCGTGTGCTTGGGAACTTGGTACATGCAATTCAAATAAAAACTAAGCTGTGTCAGTTAGTAGAGGTGATGATGGAGAGGAGAGATGACCTTTCATTTTGCCAAGAAATGAAGTTTAGGTAAGTGTTGCATTATGCAACCTCCAAGGATGGCGAACGGGGACAAGTGTAATTATGACTGAAATCATGTTTAAAAAGTACTCCTGGTGGAGGGGTAGTACTGCTGCCTTTGTCTTCAGGGCAATTAGAGCCTGGTGCTGCCTTAAAGTTTTATTTTGATTGGGGGGGTACTAAAGGCTTGTACCATGTTTGTGTGTGACACGGACTGGGGTATTCATTGGTACAATAAAATTAGTTCAGTTCATCTTGTGTGTGTGCTGGGACAAGTAGTTATTACACTGAATTTGTCATTATTAAGAACAATGCCAACTGTAGCAAGTGTGTTTGGGGGAAGGATTAAAACCAAAGCCCAAAGCTAAAGCCATATATCTATATGGAACAGGAACAAAATGGTGGAATATTTGACAGACTGGGTGATGGGAACATCTAACCAAGCGACAGACGAGGATGTGAAATGCTTGACAAGGTAAGAGAGAGCACAGCTCAGCTGGAGCTAGAGTGGGGAGCGCTGTTCCTGGGGGCAGCGGATGCCCACAGCTGAGCAGGCTCCTGTGGACTTCCTTCAGTGGTAGTAATTTTAAGGAAAAGACAAAAATTGAAACTTTAGTAGGATGATATTTAATGCATAGTCTTAACTGACACGGCTCTGGAGGTGTGTGGGGTTTTTCCTTTATATCTAATGGATTTATTTAATTCCTTTTAAAGCCTTTTCTGATGTGGCTGTATCTTCATATGCTGCATTCTGAAGAATAAAATTATCAGCCATTGTAGTGTTGACTTTACACTTCAGTGTTTTTTAGTGACAAACTTGGGTTGCAGTTGTTGGCCTTAATAGATACATTCCTTGAACCCGTACCACAACATGGAGTAGCCGTAGTTCTGATGGGCACAGTTCTACTAGAAGAATTACTTTTTTAAAAAAAAAACTCTTGTCAGCTGCAGTTCAGGTATATAGGGAAAAGGGACTTGGTACTGGGTGGGAAAATTCTCATGGGGAAGGAGAGGCGAGTCCTGAACTAACTCACAGCTGACTGAAACCTCCCTTTGCAGAGACCTGGACCAAGCGAGTATGGAAGCAGTGGTCTCTCTGCTTGCTGGGCTCCCTCTCCAGCCTGAAGAAGGAGATGGTGTTGAGTTGATGGAAGCGAAATCTCAGCTATTTCTTAAGTAAATAATGGCTTTTAACTATTTTTCTATACAGTGACTCTATGTAGATGCACCATAGGACTTTTATTACAAACTGTGGGGTTTTTTGTCTAGCAGAAATAGCTGTATTATCCACGTAGGAATTGCCTCTGTATAGCCCATTTCCCAAACCTGTCTCCCAGGTTTATGGAGACCTTTTCATTTAGAAGATAAGTATAAAATTTGGTTTTGTTTCTGCTTAATGCAGCTGTATGCTTGGGTGGGGTTCCCTTGCTTTGATGTCATATTTTATCCATGAAACTTAAAATCTGTAAAGGCACAGCTGTGAAATTCACTTGCTTTGAGAAAATTTGTGTACAGACTTTCGGACAGTGCCTTCTGGTTGTTCAAACACATCTGAGAGCGTGGGCTGTGCTGCAAGAGAGATTTCTTGGGGCAGTTCTGAGGACTTCTGTGAGGTTTATAGTCTCTCTGCTGCTGCGTGTGCCTCTTTTTCAGGTGGGTGTCTCTGCGGAATCGGTTTTACTTACCCAAGTCGTCTTTTTCCTCAGATACTTCACACTCTTCATGAACCTCCTCAACGACTGCAGTGAGGTGGAGGATGACAGTGCCCAAACAGGTGGCAGGAAGCGTGGGATGTCTCGAAGGCTGGCCTCGCTGCGGCACTGCACCGTTCTCGCGATGTCCAATTTACTCAACGCCAACGTGGACAGTGGTCTGATGCACTCAATAGGTAAAGTGCCTCGAGATAGCTGTGCATAAATGAATGCCTAATGAAGACATTGGTATTTAATTTATTCTTACACCTTCCTTAGTAGTTCTGGGTTTCTTTAATCAGGCTTGGGCTATCATAAAGACCTCCAAACAAGAGCTACGTTTATGGAAGTCCTCACCAAAATTCTGCAGCAGGGGACAGAGTTCGATACGTTAGCAGAGACAGTGCTAGCGGATCGGTTTGAGAGATTGGTGGAGTTGGTTACAATGATGGGTGATCAGGGGGAGCTTCCTATTGCTATGGCTTTAGCCAATGTGGTGCCTTGTTCTCAGTGGGTAAGTTGATTTATTTCCTACGTTTTTGAAAGTATTAAGTCTTGAAGTACAAATTAGTGCAAGCGTTGAGAGTGTAGTGAGTCTGCTAAAGAGAGATTAGACCTTCCATTCGTGTGAGCTACCTTTCTTAGCAGAGTCTTTAAAAACATACTGAATGTAATTGTCAGAGATCTTGATTATAAACTGCATTTTTATAGTTAATCTTTAGTTAATGTCTAGGAATGATTTGAGGTATAGTTCCTGCAAGAAACCTATCTGGGCGGGCTATTGTGTGTGCTGTAACGCAGACAGAGAACTGTGTTTGATCCTCTAGATTTAGCAAGATGAATTGGGCTTTGTTGTACAGCAGAATAACTGCTTATCTCTGGGCCAACCACTGAATTTGTGTGACTGGATGTCATGAGGCAGACTTTAAGACAAGCAATAGCATAGGAAAGACTTAAAGAGAGATTGCGTGTGCTTAATTTGAATCTTACATTCCATAGCAAGTTTAAAGTGTTAGTACAAACTTGGTGGGGTTTTCATAATTTTTTTTTTAAATTAAATTAAAACAAATTAAAAACAATTAATATTTCATTGCTTCTTTTAAGGATGAGCTTGCTCGAGTCCTGGTCACGCTCTTTGACTCCCGGCACTTGCTCTACCAGCTGCTCTGGAATATGTTTTCAAAGGAGGTTGAACTGGCAGATTCCATGCAGACACTCTTCCGAGGAAACAGCTTAGCCAGTAAAATAATGACTTTCTGTTTTAAGGTATATTATCTCATATTTCTCTCTGCTACAGGTCACTTCAATAACAGGAAAAGTTTATCAAAATACAAAATTACTAGTCCGTGGATTAGATGAACACAGTACAGAGTTGCCTTTGGGGCTGGGTTTAAGTTAGTCTGAGCCCTCACAGCTGTTAAGTTTAGGGGGTTCTCCTTTTAATGTTTTAACATTTGATAAACTACATCTTGTAGATCTCTTGTGCAAAGGCCCAGCTGAAACACAGAAATCCTCCTGGAACTCAGCTTTTGCCAAGACTTTGTGGCTCAACCTGTTAGGCTTAAACTTGCCTTTAGTCCTCTTGGAAGCCTCCAAGGCAACGAAGGGTTCATTGTGCCTAATCTGTGTATTCTGTGCGGTAAAGAAGAACATCTGAGAGATTGGTAGATTCCACCAGAGATTATTAGTTAGTTATAAAACATAAGTTACTCGATACAAAAGGCTAATGTTTGTTAGTTTAAATAGAAAGTTTTAGTTATGCTGAAGTTGATTCCTACATAATCTTCAGTCATAGTAGGGCTCTTTAAACTTCTGCTGGGAGTGACTGAGGGGCAGTACCGGCTCGAAGACTGTTCCTGATGGTCTTTTTGTAACAGACAATTTAAAAATGGGGAGACAAGCTCTCAGGTCTTGTTTATGCTTCCGTCTCAGTTTAAGAAGTGGTGCCCAAGCAGAGATGAAGAGCGGAGTCTGTTCTCTAAGAAACAACCCCATCTGCTTATTGTGGTCATTAAAGTCACCTGTAGTTTTCTCTAAATGGGAAATAGATCAACATACTTGTAGAAATTCATCACAGTTAGGTTTCAGCAGTGAAACTGTAATGCAGAAACATCAGGTTTACAGAAATCTGGCTTATGCCAAAGCAAAGCAAATGGTTTCAGGTTCTTTTAATGCTTAGAGAATTTTGGAGTGTCCCTGTGAATTGCTGTGTTAATCTGGCTGCCTGTTCCCATTCTCTTTCTGCGCAGGTGTACGGTGCTACGTATTTGCAGAAGCTTTTGGAGCCTTTACTGAGGACTGTGATCACATCCTCTGAATGGCAGCATGTTAGCTTTGAGGTGGATCCAACAAGGTTTGAGATTCAAGGGGGGGGAGCAAATGTACTTTTTTGTAAACACAAGTCCTAGTCATTTTAAATATAATAGGGTTCCCTTTTCCTTGTTGCAAGTATTTTTCTTGCACTTTAATACTTTTCCAGTCAGTGCAGGGAGCTCTTGCAGGGCGTCTTCCTCTACTGTGTACTCCTCTGTAGGCCACTGATGGGCGGGTTTCCAGTAGGACCAGAAAGTGTCTGCTTTAGGTCATTGAACTAATTACAGAAGCAAGATGGATGTCTGCATATATTGTGTGTAGTTTTTTAAATTTCCCTTATATCACCTCAAGACTTGGATTTAGTAGCTGTTGTTCTGTACTGAGCAATTAACTCTTAGAAAAACTTCTAAGTATTTGTCTTTTAAGCAGCTGGCCAAAAGCTAGGCCTTCTCATATCTGCATCTACCTCAAAAATTCTTTTCAGAGAAACCATCATCAAATTGATAACGTGATTTTCACTGGAGTTCTGTCCGTGTGTCTGTACGGAACGGTGTGAGAGAATCCCGCTCACAGCTCTCTGCTTATTACCGAGTTTTAAATGACCTTAGATTTGTAATTTACACGGTTTAAAATATCAATGGAAACTTATGTGTAAAAGAGCATAAATATTCCTGTAAGATTTCTGTTTACCCTGGGAAGCAAGGTCACTCCCAGGCATCTGATTGCGGCTGGTGCCCTGTATTTGACTGCTGGTCATCCGTGTGCGGGTCTGTTTCAGGCTGGAGCCTACAGAAAGCCTTGAGGAGAACCAGCGGAGTCTCTTGCAAATGACAGAAAAATTTTTTCATGCAATCATTAATTCTTCTTCGGAGTTCCCACCCCAGCTTCGCAGTGTGTGCCATTGTTTATACCAGGTATGCCCGCAGCGGTTGCCTCCCCCGAAGCTTTGGGGCTTGTTCTGCCAATTCGAGCGATCTGGAGCTTGCTCCCGTGGCGGGTGCGCAGTGGGTGTTTCCTAGACGGGTTTAAGACATACATTAAGTAACAGGAATCTAATGGTAGGCACTGGCTGGTGTTTTAAGTCTCGGGGTGGCAATTAGGAGGTGACTAAGCATTTTTCTTTTAAGGAGTTGGATCACAGGAAGTCAGGCCTGACAGGGCAGCAATAATCTCTGCTTTAGCGTCTCCGTGGGAGGATAAGGTTAACGAGGGAGGGAATGGTTATACTTGTTTTATCGGTTTAGCACATGGGTCATCTGGGGGAAAGTACAGGAAAAAATCACTGCTGGGTTCAAAGAGTGCATGACTGTGTTTTGGATATGGAAAGTGTACTTGTGTGCTTTTTATACAGGATCAATTAAATCAGAAATCAAGTTAGTTACCTGAAAGTCTTGTGGATCACACCTTTGATTAACTTTGTGAGTAAGATAGCTACTTGTGCAGTTACTGACTGTAGATAGTTTCTGTCTGCATAGTAGAGACAATTTATCATAGAATCATTGAATGGTCAGAGTTGAAAGTTAAAGATCATCCAGTTCCACCCCCCTACCCTGGGCAGGGACACCTCCCACCAGACCAAGTTGCTCAAAGTCCCATCCAGACTGGTCTTAACGCTTTCAGCAATGGGGGCTTCCACAACTTCTTTGGGCAACCTGTTCCAGTGCCTCACCACCCTCACAGTAAAGCACCTACTCTCAATCTCCCCTCTTTCACTTTGAAACCATTATACTCACTGACAAAGAGTCCCTCCCCATCTCTCCTGAAGCCCCTTCAGGTACTGGAAGGCTGCTATAACGTCTACCTGGAGCCTCCTCTTCTCCAGGCTGAACAACCCCAGCTCTCCCAGCCTGTCTTCTCGGACAGGTGCTCCAGCCCTCTGAGCATCTTAGTGGTCCTTGGCTGGACCCGTTCCAACAGGTCCATGTCCTTCCTGAGTTGAGGGCTCCAGAGCTGGACACAGTACTCTGTGTCTTTTCTTGTCAGCTTTTCTTCAAGAATATTTCTGTCTGAAGTGAATGTTTCAAAAACTTGTCCATGGAATGGACATGAAATGAAATTATTCCAGTCACTGCTCCAGGAATATTTCTTAGTCATTTGTTACGGGTGGGCACAATCTTCTGTTCTCTGCCTTTGATAGAAAAGCAGGTTAAAAAGGGTGTAAGATCCTCCTAAGAAGAAACTGTATGATCTTCAGTGGGACCACAGAGTTACAAGTCCTAAGTTGTCGAAACTGTGTGTTGAAGCTGGAAGAGCTTTTACATCTGACTTGTCCTTGTGACTAAACCTTCAGTCACCCACACCTTGCAAAGTTCCCACACTGGGACTGCCCTCTCCATGCTTGTTTCTGGTAGCACGAGCTCTGCTCTAGCAGTGGGTACCCTCCTGGCTGCCCCCAGGCCACCCCCTGGCCTTCAATGTTAATTTAATTGACACCCCTGGCCCCCACCCTGACATCCTCCCCTCGGGCCCTGTCCCGCTGCTCCCTGGCAGCACGGCGCAGGCTGCTGAGCCCGGGCCACCTTGGGATGCTTCTGATTCTAAAAATTACTGTGAGGGACATTCTTCAGGGCTCAGGGGGAAGATAATTCCAGCCCCGTTGGCGACTGCTGTGGCAAGGAGGTGGCGTGCGCGGCAGAGGCCTTCAGCCGCGGTCTCCTGAGGGAGTTCTGGAAGAGCCGTTGGCTTTTCCATCACAGAGCCTGAACCCCAGCTCTAAAGCAAAGAAAGGAAAAGAGATTTTATGAGCAGTATGAAGTAATTATGAGTAATAAGGAAAAAGGCCTCATAGTCTAGACAGATGTGTAGGGCGAATGCTGTGTTACAGATGCAACAACTGCTCTGCTTCTCGGAAGTCAGAAGTGGGAACCAGTGCGTTGTAGGTCGTGAGTGCTGTGGAACTGGGGTGGTGGTTGTGAGCTGCTGGAAGGAGTTAGGCATGTGAATGGTGTGCTTTTGGTTTTGCTGTGACACCTCGTGTAAATGGCTTCTCCAGTCACCGGTTTCTCTTTCTGACGGTGCTTGTGTTGGGGTGGGAGGGGAGTGGTTTTGGTTTGTCTGGCTGGGTTTTGTTGGTCGATTGGGGTTTTTTTTGGGTTTGTTTTTTTATTAATGCAAAATGAGGAGGGCAACTTGGTTCTCTCCAAGTTCAAATGATGACGAGCTTGCAGCTTAACTGGGATGTATTTAAGTGTTACTGAACACGTTTCACACAGCCTTAATTGTTGCTTCTATTAATTGATGTTACATTTCCCCACGTATTTTCCTAGACTTGCTTTTACATGCTGTTACTAGGATGTATCGGATTTACCTCCATTTCAGTGATACATTGCTAAAAGTTATTTCTATACTGCTTTTAATTCCTGCACAAGATGCAACTACTGCCAGAGGTTCTTCTTTGGCAGCAGGGCAAGTCTATTGGCTTTATTCTTGCCTTTACTTTCTTTTTTTTTTGGTAACAAGGGTAATTTGTTCCTGAAAGAGGAGATTTACTGGCAAATACACAAGTGGTGTTAACTGATACTCAGCTTCAACACTTGCCACTTTACCTGTTTCCAGTATCGTGGGTATTTGTGTACAGGTGTTTGCTGATCACAAATAGTGGCGTAATTCACAGAATCACAGAATCTTCGTGGTTGGAAGGGACCTTTGAGATCATACAGTCCAGAGATTTTGAAGAGTCTGGCCATTATCTGAAAGATAGCACAATTAAAATCTGAATTTTTGGGAGTATTAATCCACTTTTATCATAGGAACCAAATAGGTGATTTTTATAAGGTAACTTCATTTTTTTATAAGGTGACTGTCTTCCACCCCAGCAGCAGTGCCAGAGTAACTGACCGAGACTGAATTTTGCAGTGCCCTTTTATGCTTAAAAGTTTTAAAGTAAGTCTGTGTGCAACAAATACTTAGGTATGCTCTGTAAATGATTTTACAGCTGATTTTAATCAATGTAGGAACATTATGGAAAGGGTGTAGTGGTGGAGCTGTATCAACCAGAGCCCTGGTTTGTCTGGGACCCCCATGTGATGGTTGCCCCATCACCCCCACCCCTTCTCCCTGCAGGGAGCGTGTGGTCACGAACAAGCCAGGTCACGGGAACAGAGAAATGGTGCTGGCTCTTTCATAAAATACACACAAACACCCGTGATTTCTCTTAACTGAGAGAGATGGAGGTGTTACTTGCTTTGAATGCCATGGCCTGGTGAAGGGTGTGTGTAGTTTCTACAGAGCAGTCATGTACACAAAGTCAGACACTTGGCAGAGGCACCACTGCTTAAATACTAATAGATCCTGCTCAAAATTTGAACTATTTACATTTAGACTGCTCAGCAGAATAGCTTTTTTTTCCCCTATTATTTCTTCTATTTTTCATTTTATTTTTACTCTGTCACACTCTGAAGTTGTAGAAGTTCTTGTCCAGTTCCTGTTCGGGTGATACCCCAGGATTACTGGAGCTGTCGGTGCTTGCTCTCAAACTGCTGGGTATTGCTGGGAGTCCCCGGGCACAGCTCGGGGTGCTGGGTGTGGGGGCCCTCTTGGTGAGGCTGGGTTCCAGCTGATATGGGGTGGTAGGACTGAGCTCTGAGACCAGAGGTTCCCTCTGGGGGGGGTGTGTGCAGTGCAGGGGGCTGAGGGGCTGTAGCTTTGCCCAAATCCTGCTCTGAAATGAGAAAGAAAATGATGCTTCTTGGTGGGTCCCTTTGCATTTAAAGGGAAGGCAGAAATAAGCGCAGTCGAGTCAGATGTCGTGACTGGAACTGGATAACAAATTAACGGAGACCTGCTGGCTTTTTTTCTTCCTTTTTCCACAGAGTGTTTTGTGGCAGTGTTTAGCTCTCAAAGTAGTAATAACCGTGATGATTCACAGATCTAACTAAATTGAAGGACACACAGAGAAACATTGGGAAGATTTAAAACTCTAAATTTATTTTAAAAGTAATATGTATTTCAAAGGTATAACGCTTTACTATTTTTACTACTGAAATTATTTGGGGATGGTGAAATACATTTCAAAGCTGAATATACCATTTAGTGCCCAATATCGTGTACCATGAACACGTGAATGTGGTTTGACGTTTGATCTAGCCAGAAATAGTAGAAATGATTGAAACGCAACATTTGCTTGTTTTGTATATAGTGCTTTGTAAATAAGATGTAATAAAACCCTGGAATAAAACCTCCATCATCAGTCATTAGTTGATATATTTCATTTTCTGTTGGTTACGTTTGTTACATTTTACTGTGTAATTTATGTACAAGTCAACATTGGTTTTTTGTTGCTGTATGTAGTTGGTGCTGTGACTTGTTTGTGCTCATCTCTGTTCTGTAGGCAACTTGCCACTCTCTACTGAATAAAGCTACCGTAAAAGAAAAAAAGGAAAACAAAAAATCAGTAAGTTTGGAGACCTTTTTCTTAGCCATTTCTTTCAAAGCACAACAGAAGTCTTTTGCTGTTTGTTCAAAACATCTTCACTTCAGTCTATTTGACCTCACTGTAAAATCATTCTACTAATTCTGGCACAAAATAGCTTTCATTTCGATTAACACCGGAATTAAGTTATATTTAAAATATTCTCTGTGTGCCTATTTGAGTGAACAAAGGACGTTTTTAACATTACTGCTTAGTATTTAATACTCTGATTCTTCTACCCTTGCCACCATCTTCAGATTAAAAAAAATGCAGAAGCAAAACGTTTTCTTTGGTTTGGGGGGAAACCGAGTCCGTTTCACTGTTTGAACGCTCTGGCAGATAACCTGGCTTCAGCCTGCATCCCGGGAGACAACGGCTCCTGTAGATACATCTGTGGGTTACAAGAAGAGAAAAGAAAAGAGGCTGATGTGACTTGCTTCTGATAGATTTCCTCTTGCTTGCCTTGTGACTAAGCAACACAATTCAGCATTTTATTTACTGAGAAATGCAGATTTCACAGTTTAGGTAACTTATTAAAGAGATCAGAGGTAGATTGTGAGAGTGGTGTCATTAAAAGTTAGGACAGTGACCTCAAAGTGTGAATAAAACAAGAGGCAGAACGGAAATTTAGACTTTTGTTAAATGCTCCCTTATTTTTTGCTGCTACCGAGCAGAACAGTAATGATGCTTCAATGCAGAACCTGTGTGCAGACTGGCATTTCACAAGAAATATTATCAGTAATTGCAGTGTGAGGGCACTGAATGAAGTTGCTACTGAATCAAAGTGATTATTCATATATTATGTATGTACTGATGGATGGATCAGTTTTAAGAAGCATGGTTTGAGTTATATTTTGAGGTATTCTAGTAAAATGGAGTTTGTAACTTCAGATGTGAAGCTTGCTGATTTTATTCCGTGAAAAGGTAGACTCTGTCTGACTTGTTTGGATTCACTGTTGTTACTCAGAGATACTGAATCTTTACAGAACCACACGTAGCACATTTAAGAGCTTTATTTTTGTCAGGGAGCTGTAACTGACTTTTCAAAGTCCAAGCTACCTAGAGAACAGATTTAGCAATACAGAGTGGGTTTCCTAAAAAGAAAGGAGATTTATTTTTTCATACAATTAGGGAAAGTATTTATTTTTTCCTAGGTAGCAAAACCCAATGTTTTAAATCTGTAGTTCTTCTAGCAGATTCCTGCTGAGTGATACGGGACGGTGTCTGTGTATGCAGAGAAGGACACTGGCCCCTCAGCTCCGGCTCCTTCTGTCCTTCCCCCTTTGGCAAAACTGTTGAGATGTGATGGTTCTGATGAGTATTTCTACAAAATTACTCCTGAAATTGTACAGCATAAGTCTTACTGCTGGAGAGGCTCTTGTGATCAGTATGGAAATGACAATACAAGACCCACTCGTTTAAAAAGAACGATCTGTATTTGCTGGGAGGTCCGTGTGAGCCGACGGCATTTGTCTGCTGCGCTGTCGGTGGCCGGGTCTTGGGATTCCATCATCAGTAACTCTGAAATAGGTCTTCTCATCTGTGACCAACAGCTATGGTAGCTATTTTCCCCTAGCAGGAAAGTTTGCCCAAAGCAGAACCAGTCTGGGTCCCATCACCCCTTGCTCCTTGCCCCCCTCCCCTGCCACGCAAGACCTGCTGGGGCTTCCTTGCTGTGGAAAGAATGCTTAAAGTTGGGTTACCAGACAAGGCTTTTCTCGGCTTGCTTTCCCTTGCCTTTAATGCAGACATGTTCTCTGTAATCCTCGACTGTAGGTGGTTAGTCAGCGGTTTCCACAGAACAGCATCGGAGCGGTGGGAAGCGCCATGTTCCTGCGGTTCATCAATCCCGCCATCGTCTCCCCGTACGAGGCAGGCATTTTAGATAAAAAGCCTCCGCCAAGAATTGAGAGGGGATTGAAACTGATGTCAAAGGTGAATCAAGAGATATTTTTATTTGGCCATATTATATCTTCTGCCCAAATTAAGTTTGTTCTCTGACTAGTATGAGAAAATTCAGTTGAACTTGAAGTTTCTGTTTTAGCAATCGTCATCTTTATGTCAAGTACAGTTTCCGTGCTGTGTCTGTACCTCAGGGTGTTAATGCCATAGCTCCCAGCAATGTGAGTGTGGGAACAGTCTGTAGGGAAAAACAACATTTTGCCAAAATGCTGTATAAGAGAAGAGAATGCCTTCTGGCTCCTCACTTGAACTTCTAACCTTCTTTAAAAGCAAAGAGAGAAGCCAGTGGTACTTGTAGCATGGTGAGAATGGCAGCCAGATGTTGCTTAAGTTCCTACTAGTGCTAAAGAATCTTTAAACTTATTTGGTATTATTTCCCGTAAAATTTAAATTAAAAAAGCTTAATGATGGCATAGAAATGCTATGTCCTCTGTATATGATCTCTTCTAAAAGTTGAGAATTTCCAGTTTTCTTTAAACAGGCATACGCTGTTGCCTGTGTCTGTACGATTTCCAACAGAAATAGTCACAATTAATAAATGCTGGTTTTGAAAGAGGTTTTATTTTCCTTGTCTGAAGCTGAATAAAGTTCATAAATAAGGGAAGTAATTTTCTGGTGTTTGAAAGTACGTAAAGGAAAATATTTTGAAAGTGAGCGTATTTTGAATTACTTGGTTTGTTGGCTTTTTTCTGTCCTGAGGTTGCACAACAGGTTAAAGATGAGTATTTGTGGTAGTGAAGTTACACTGGCTACCGTGGCAGTTGATGCATTAAACTTTTTGTGTCTTTGCCCTCTTTTTATTGTTCAGATACTTCAGAGCATTGCCAACCACGTCCTGTTTACAAAAGAGGAACATATGCGGCCTTTTAATGATTTTGTAAAGAGCAATTTTGATGCAGCACGAAGGTAGGCCCCGGGACGCCTGAGCGGGGTCTAGGCCGGGGAATGTTCTTAGAGCCTTTTGGTTGACACTGGGTCCTCTGGACTGGTTCCCCGTGCACACTGATGGGAATTATTTGGTTTCAACTCTAGGTTTTTCCTCGACATCGCCTCTGATTGCCCAGCGAGCGACACGGTCAATCACAGCCTGTCCTTCATCAGCGACGGCAACGTCCTGGCTTTGCACCGGCTGCTGTGGAACAACCAGGAGAAAATCGGGCAGTACCTCTCCAGCAACAGGTGGGGCAAGGAAGGGCAGAAAAATCAGAATTGCAGAGTCAAGAAGGACTTCTCTTTTAATTAATGTGCTGTTTGTAGGGACCACAAGGCTGTGGGAAGACGCCCTTTTGACAAGATGGCTACTCTTCTCGCCTACCTGGGTCCTCCTGAGCACAAGCCTGTGGCAGATACCCATTGGTCCAGTTTAAATCTCACTAGTTCCAAATTTGAAGAGTTTATGACAAGGTAATGAGATTATTGTGGAGGGGGGACATGTTGTGGGTTTCTAGACTTTAACACATCAGGCAGGAGAAGCAGTTACTGAGGCTCCAGCTTTTGGTTTGAAGAGGAGTTTAAAAAGCTGGGTCTACATGTACCTTTCAGATTTCTGAGATTTCAATTTCAATAATTAAATTAAGAACCAGAGACAGCAGTAACCTTTGTGATTTAACAAAGGTTCAAGATTGTGTGAACGTAATACTTTTGTTTAAAAACACAAATAAAAGGGGGGTGGTAGAATTAAAAAAAAAAAAGAAATTAATTTTCTCTGAAAGTCAGTTGTGAAAAGCTGATGTCGATGTACTGCTTTTTAGGCATCAGGTACATGAAAAAGAGGAGTTCAAAGCACTGAAAACATTAAATATTTTCTACCAAGCTGGGACGTCAAAAGCTGGGAATCCTGTTTTCTACTACATTGCTCGGCGGTAAGGAATCTTTCTCCTTCCCTATCTGAAATAAACACCGCAAATGAACAGCATCAAGTGTGTGTGAGACATGGTCACCAACTTAGTGAGGGACAAGAATCTCAAAATAGCTTGTTTGTCAAATTTTGGTGACAGTATTTTTGAAGTGAGTTGTTTCCTCAATCAGAACTGTCATAGTTTTCTGTGGGAAAATAGCTAAAAAACTAAATACATTTTATTAATTTTTCACTGTTTCAACTAAACTACATCTACACCACGTCACTGTTAACCCTTTATCAGAGATTCCAGCACCTTCATTTTCTGAAGTGTACAATGAGTAACAAGCTAAGACACAGGACAAAAATTCTTAAAGTTGTCCCTGTGTCCTATTTTGAAGTGAAAGAGTGGCACAGGGATTCAGAAATTGCACACACAGACAGCACCAGGGTGTAGGGGCAGCTTCACTGCTGTGTTCCAAGTGAAAATAACACCATGTCTTTGGAAAGGATCGGGATCTGTGGCACTGTCACTGGAGTAATGAGAAATGCAGATGTTGATGCATGAACTTGGCAAAAGGCTGTGTTTTTCCAATAAGGCAAAATGTTGAAAGTTTTAAGTCTTCCCTACTGTGACAGTGATTCCTAACTGAGTAACAGCTGCTGCAGGATTGAAGAATTTGGGAAGAATATCCCACAGTCAATATTAGCCAGTTACGGTAAAATAAACCACAAATCTTCTTTTTGTTTTTAAAGAAAAACATAAATTAAATAAACAGGTTGTTTTATTTAAATTAGTGTCTGCAGCCATAAAGCCGAATGAGAGTAAGAATATACCTGAAATTGGATCTTTCCATCTAGTTATTTAATAACTGTGCTATAAAAGCCATGGAGGACAGCATGTTCAAAAGGCTTCCCATAGCAATGACACTCGTTCCCAAAGGCACTCATAGACTCTTAAGAAGAGGAACACCATTGTGCTCACAACAAAGGGAAACCAAAGAGAGAACTGTAAAGATAAGATTGAGGCTGTTGTACCTTTTCTCTGTGCCCCGTTGTTGGTGCCTTGGTTCTGGTGGTGGTGGCACCACAGGTTGTGGCACCGGTGGGGTGTGCGGTGGTGACACCGACATCTGTGAAGGTATCGCCAGTGCTGATGGTGGGAGGGAGAGTCCTGAATCAACGTGACATTCGTGGATGCATGTGCATGATTGGATTATTGCCTTGTGTGCCAGAGGGGCTCTTGGTTTTTTGCTTCTGTTGCCAGTATGGCTTTCTGCTGGTGCTACTGGTGGTAGCCAAGTTCATGCTGGTGGAGATGCCAGTGGCACCAGTGCTGGTAGAGTCCGTGTGGTCGCTGTGGCTCCTCCTGGAGCTCCTGTTGCTGGTGGGGTGCTGGTCTGTGACACCGTGGGGTGGCTGCTGCAGCGGGGAGGGGTGGTGCTTGCTATTTGCCCCCTCCTGCTGCTGTGGAGCAGGGTTTGTGCTGTCTGGAGATGGTGTTTGTGCTGGTTTGAGGGGTGTTCTTAACGCTGCCATGGGACCACTGGGCCCACCTGGGCAGGGGGTGCACAGGCATCAAACCGCTGCCGAATTGTGCTTTTGGGGTGAAAAGAGACTAGAAATACAAATGAGCAGCAGAATGGACTCCCATCTCTTCAGTCTTTTGAGAATGGAGATGATTTCTGTAGTTCTGCAATACTGAATTCTACAGCAGTTCTGAAGTTTTAATCTCTGACCAAGTTCCCTGGCAGTTCAACAGGCTGAAAAGTTGTCTGCAATGAGATGAACTGCGTGCCTGGGATTTTTGAATGAACACAAACCTCATTTCCTCAAAGGCAGATGAAAAATCCCTGCTGAGCCAGAGTGGTCATGGCACAAGTCAGGGAAGTGATTCTGTGCTGCAGAAAGGGGAGGTAAGGGGCAGGTTTCTCTACATTTTACCCGGGTGGAGGGTATTTAACACAATACTGTTAGGCTTTGACGTGAGCCCTGCTACGAGGTGCCAGGTCACTTGCTTCACCTCCCCTTCTCTTGCTTCTTTGCAGCAATTGCGTAATTCTTGTGTCTCCCCGAGGCCTCGTTCCCCACCCTCACCCTGGGATGCTGCCCTGGCATCTCTCCTGCCAAGCAGTGCCTGCTGGGGGGGTTTGTCTGGTGGCTCAGATCCAGGGAGTGTATTTTACAGTGCGCAGTGTGGAAGGGCTGGTTAGGTTGGAGCTGCTGGTGCATTTGGGAGCTTGCAGCGAGCTGAGGGATTTGGGGGGGTGGTGGGTTTTTTTTGTACTTTGAGAACTCGTTGAGTCATTTTACTGGTGTATCTGGATCAGTTTATATCCTGCTGCTGCTGTGAAATGTAATCCCTTCTGTCAGTTTTCTTCACATTTTGTTTCCTGGGCAACACCACGACTTCCGAAGCCGCCGCTCCTCTCTTTTTAATCCTCGTGCTGTTACACAAATGATCAATAAATCAATACATATTGATTCTGAAGCACTGCCATTAAGTCTTAAAGCTGGTATCTCCAACTAATTAATAGGAATTCAAACCTCTGAGTTATTGCTTCAGACCACAGCTGTGTCTACAGCAATTTTAACCTTCCAGAAGCAGGCATGTTCCTCCTACAAGGTATGCTAGACTTTTTTTGGGTGTTTTTGGAATATTGTCCTGATTATGCTAGAGAATTATTTTGGAAAAAAAAAGACTTTTTCTGAGATTAGATCATTTCACACCTACCGTGGACGGCATGAGCAGCGTGTTCAAACCTGCAGAGAGGGATGCTGTGGTTTTTGCATCTCTCGGGTTTATTTCAGTTTGACTGCCCCGTTGCCAAGCAACAAGTACAGGACTCCCACATTTCCCTGCCTCCTCGCTGCTCCCTTATCAACCCGTCTGTATTCCAGAAAAATACAAGGAAACCTACGTTTCAGTCTCCTTTATTGAAAGCAGTGTGGCTGAGGAGGCCTTTGCTGGCACCCCCCAGCAGTGGGGTTTGGCTGGAGAGCCATGGAGAGTCCCCATGGGCTGGGGACTCGCCTCACTGTCACCTGCAGTTCTCCTCTTTCCTGGTGTTCAGGTCCTATTTGGAAAACTCCACACCCCTACTTCCACTTCTAGGCTTTTATTGGTGTCCTTTAGATTTCAAAGGCTGGGTAGCAAGTCCTTCAGTGCGGGGACTTGCGATTTGCCCTAGGAAACTTGTGGAAAATGGTGTTTTTCCTGGAGTCCCGTTCACTGCACAGCCTCCTTACAGCTGAGACATTCTCAGGGCATTTAAAGTTAATTCCATATCGGGTTTTTTGCATCCAGAAGAATTTGTCATCCTGTACTGAATTCTCCAGCAAAGGCACGTGTAGGATCTCGTGTCGTTGCCTCAACTCAAGGCGGTTCGGTTGTAGCACCTCCTTTAGTGACCTATCCTACCCCACAAGCTGAGGGAGAGAATTCTAGGAAAAGGCTGGTTCTGAACGTGGTAAGGAGCTTGCAAACATGCTCTGTGTCCAAAGAGGCAGTAATGGTATTTTCTAATACCAGTCTGAGTTAGTGGAGCGGCTGCTGGCTACCTCATTTCTCCAGGCATGTCAGCTGGCTGTTGGCGATACCGTGCACACATTGCCTGTGGGCCAAGTTGCCTCAACTTTGACTTGAGTTAACTAGTTCTTGTCAGCCTAAAATGTATATGAAATGTCAGCCTTTGGGTTTGTTGGGTTTTTTTAAGTTTATTGAAGAGGGAGAGAAGCGAGCTGCCTGTTTGTAGTGGGCAGAGACGTGCCTGAGGTGTCTGTGCGTTCAGAAGGGTAGCGCACCCCTTGTTACTATTATCTGTTCAGTTTATTAATGAACAGTGTTAGGGATAGATCAGTATCAAAGTAATGTCACTTCATTTGACCATAATTTCCCCCCATAAGACATGAAGATTGAGCCAAATGTCTTCTTGAAACAGGGTTTGTATACCAAAATGTTACCTGTTCAGGGATGTTACTGCACAGGTTTGAAAGGAAGCACCCTCACTAATTCAGTTCAATACAAACATAACTTTATTTTTACTTAAATGCCAATGAAATAACTGTACAAATTCATTGTGTAACATTTACTGTTAGAAATTAAAACACGTTTCTGGTTATAGAAATACTGTTCACAATTGGAAAGTTGTGATTTCTCCAATACCAGTGGTTGTAGATGGTCTGCAGCCCTCAGTGACGCCTAGGAGAAGTAGGCAGAGGACTCCAGTCGCGGTAGTGAGGTTTTCTGGGTTTTGCAGCACCTTCATGCTACAGTAACGGGAAATTAAATGGCCTGAAATGAATGGAAAACATTGTATAAAGGTTTGTAATATCAAGTGAGTAATACTTTTTCAATGAACTTGTTCTTCAGTTTTCATTTCATGCTGTTTGCGAAACTTCATCTGTAGCGTATCGAGCACCTTTGCCACGTACTCTGAGTTCTTCTCCTAGCGTGGACAGGCCCCTGCGTGGCTGTTCCTCCTCACTGATGGTGGGGGTGTCAGGGAGGGCTCCATCCATGCTCCTCCCTATGAAGCCAGGAGTCGGGTGTGTCCGGTGCCACCGACTGAATTCGTTCTTCTTTTAAAGTCGCAGGATTCCAGGATTGTTTCAAAGGCAGCTTGACAAGTAACTGCTTAATTGATTTGTTACTGGTCTTGTGTTGGAAATTGGCTGATACTGGATTTTACTGATCAAAAAGTAGTAGTTTGCTGCCTTCTGGCAGAATTGTGATATTCTTCGGAGCGTAATTTACTCACATTTCAGATTTTTGGTTGCCACCTGCAATAAAGGGCAGGAGTTGCTCTTCATTCAGTAGCACAGGTAACTCCTTGGTGTTGGAGAGTGTCATGGCATTGAGCCTTGTGGGGTCCTCCACGGTTTTTTTGGTTGTTTTTAAATATGGAGAGTGAGAAAGAACTTGCCTGCAGTCTCTAAGTCAAGACAGAGCAAAAAGAGGTATCAGCCCCTGCCGCTTTCCCCATGCTGCAGCTGGACCACGTTGCCTTCTCCGTCGGCACCCTCTCAGCAGGCAGCATGGCATTATCATCGGCCATTCCTAAATTCAAGGCTGTTGTTCTTCATATTTAAAGTATCCTAGTACGTATGAAGCAAACATAGATACACATGCTAGCGATTTATCTCAGGAGTAGCTTGTGGTTAGTGGAACGGGTGGGTTTAGCTTCTTCATCTTCTCCCTTCCCTTTGCACGTCGCCATACCTTACAGAGGATCTGGGCTGCTATAGTACAAGAGTTGCTCACTGGCAAGTCAAGCAAGACAATGCAGATATGATACAGGCCTTCGGTTTTTGGTTTTTTTTTCCCCAGTTAATGACAAAATCATACATAAAATCAGTACTTAAAATTCTGATGTTTTATTCTGTGCAGGTAAAATTAAAAATTTAAATACAAAATAAGCACGTTTTTAAAAACAAAATCATAGGTTAGTTTTACTCGAGACATATTAAAATAAGTAGCAGCTTAGTATCGAGACATTAGTGTGCACTTCTTTAATGAAGAACCATTATTTCTTTTAGATCAGAGTCAGAACTTTGAATTTCTTGTCTTTTGATTTGTTATTCGACCTGGTGTGTCTTACCTCCAGCTTTGTACCACAGGAAGGGACTCGAGCACTTTCACACGCTCGGCCCTTAGCCCATGAACATGGCCACTGCGTTCAGCGTTACGACATAAACCAGGTATAGCTGGTGGGTGCTTGCCCTGGCGTGCACCTGGGTGTTCTGAGTCTCTGTGGTGGGTTCCTCTTTCCTGAAGGTAGTGGTTGTGCTATGAGGCATCCTGGAGAAGTTTGTTGGCATCCCGCTGGTGATGCTGAGGGTCAGAGGGGTGGTGGGCGCTCCCGCCGAGCCCGTCAGGCTGGAGTTCAGCTGGGTGGAATCCTTGATGTAGATGGTGTGCGTGGCTGCTGCTTCTTGGGAGCTGACCTTCCTGGTGGCCAGGTCTTCTGGGTAGAGCAGCAGCGGTCGGTCTGTGCTCGTGAACACTAGGGTTTGGCTTGAGGTCGCCAAGCTGGTCACCTCCTTGGCTTTATGTTGTTTGTGCATCCTTGTCATTAGGGTTGGTTGGGTTGCTGCTGGAGAAGTAGCCTTGTCTGCTGCCTTCATTCCCTTGACCGTGAGGCTGGAGTCGGTACCTGTGGGAGCTGCTGGGGTTGGGGTGGCACCCAGCCAAAGCCCAGACTGGTTGGCACAGGGAGCCCCTACGACACTGGCCGCGGTGGCCTGCACCCACTGAAGCAAGTAGGGGATATTCTGTTTATCGCTGCAGGACCAGGGGTTGTTATAGAGCGTGACCACTCGCAGCTGGAGGAGCTGGTCGAAGGCTTTGTCGGGAATGAAGGTGAACTTGTTGTTGTGCAGGTAGAGGCTTGTGAGGCGTCGCAGTCTCACCAGTGTCCCTGGGAGTATCTGGGACAAGAAGTTACTGGATAGATCCACCGTCTCAATGTTGTAGGGCATATTGGTTGGAACGGTCCAAAGTTTGTTGCTACTGAGATTGAGAAACTTGAGGCTGCTCAGTGTGTTGTTGATGAGGACCGCTCTTTCCACCATATTCCTGGAAACATCCAGCACTCTAAGATTCCACTGGTAAGCTGTGTCAAGCTTCTGAAGAACTTTAATGTTGTTGTTTATGGCATATAATTCCCATAAGGACTTGGGCAGGTGAGCAGGAACATTCTTGAGCCAATTATTTGAAATATCAAGGGTCCTCAAATTGGTGAATCTCGTGAGCTGATGGTCGAGATCCACAAACTGGTTAAAGGACAGGTTTAAATATGTAATGTTGTCTTGAAGTCCCTGTGGCAGCACAGTTAAGTTCCTGCCCGAACAGTCCACATTCCTGTCGTTTCCTGAGCATGTACAGTTAGAAGGACAGACGCCCCAAACAGTGGGCATGAAAAACAGAAGGACCAGCAGCCAGGTAGATGCGTTCAGTGTCTGGTACTCCATCCTTGCCTGAAAGTAAATATACCAGAATGACACCCTTTAAACCCATCTAATAGATTTTACTTCTTTATAAGGGTTGTCTTTGCAGTGACCACTTGCAGGAGAAATTAAGTAAAAATATCAATAAACCCCTTTGTGGCACGGTCCTTTTTAGAATTGTTGGAGAGAGACTTTACAAAGCATCCCTTCAGAGGCTGTCATGTTGTCTGGCAGAATGAGACTTGTTTTTTCATCTCCCTTTCCCCCTCAAGCTCAAATGAGGGCTTTCTTCCGAAAATGCAAGTCTCTTCCAAATGTTATACAATGTCTGCTTCTTGTTTTTAGTGATTTCAAGCCTATATTATGTTTGGAATAATGTGTTCTTTTATACAGGATGAAAAAATGGCTGTCAACTGGATCTGCTTTACAAATCTCTGCAGTAATGTAGCAGCCCCCCCCATACTTGCCTGCTGTTTGCTCAAGTAGAATTGGTTGAAATACATCTTAAATTGTTACAAATTGTAGTTTGCAACCCAAATTCCACGCTCAGACTAACATGCACGTTGTTGTTTTTCCTTATTATCGTGGTATTTACATTCTCAGAGCTGGCAACACATGTCTGAAAGCCGTGTTATTAACCTTAGTAAGAAATCTCTGACACTGCAGCAAATTTCTGGTGCAAGCATCTGTCATCAACTCCGAATTCCGTCCTTCTTCCCGTCTCTAATTCTGTAGCAGGTTTTTGCAATGGGAAAAAAATGCACACACACCCCAAAAAAAGAAAACCAAACCCCTCCAGAAACCCCCAGGCACTTACTTACCGTGGTGTCTCCTGCGGTATCAGCACATCGTCTCTGCGCGAGACGGGAGCGCAGAGGTCGGCCGGCTCTGGGGAGCAGCGGGAGTTGCTGTCTGAGGGCTGTGCTGCATCCTGCGCCGCCGGCTGGGGCTCTGCAACCTCCTCATCCCCCTCCTCGGCACGCTGCAGCGCTGCCTCGCAGCAGGCACGGGGAGATGGCTGGGCTTTGGCAACGGGGATCCGGCAGCTTCTCCCCCTCTCTCTCTCTCCTCGGCTATTTTAATGCACCAGCACGCAGCGCGTTGGGTAACGGCAGGGACTGGGAGTCCCGCGGCCTGCTCTCCAACGGTCCTTGGGAAGTCACGTTCAGTTGTGTTCCCTTATTCCTGCCATTAACCTCTCCTCCTCTGACAAAGCTTAATGCTGATTTGGGCTTCTTGTCCTAAGCTGCTTTAAGCTGTGCTGCCACGGTACTTCTTCATGATTTTAAAATGCTCGCTGTTCTCCTCCCCAGACCTTGCCATCGCTGCACGCTCAGGTGTAGCAGCTCAGCTTGTAGGGCTTTACAGCTTGCTGCAGGAAACCTCTCTCTGAATTTCTCCAAGCACTGTGGTGAGAGCGGATACTCTCTATAACGCTGTTAATTTTAACAGGGGGGTAATGCAACCAGCCTTAAAACCAAAATCCTCGGGTAACGGGCGCCCTAGTCTTTAGGCACCATCCTACAGCTCATGTAAATGGTAAGAAAACTTTGTATATATCTTCTCCTGTGCCCATCGTATGCAGAGCAGCCTGGAATTGCATTTGCATAACACATGACTGATTTTTAGTGTAATTTAAAGATTTGGAGGTTTATTGTGATACCACATGCAAACGTGTACTCTGGGCAACATCCACAGGAATTATCCCTCCCCGAGGCAGGGACTCACAGCTGCAAACTCCACCACTTTGCAGAGGTGTCATGGAAGGCTCAGCATATAGCATACAGCAGCTCCTTTCTAGAAATCCAAGCATTCAATACAGATTTAAAGCACAAGTTAATTAATTTACCTCTGAGACCACCCTCCTACTTCCCACCACGAAGTTGGCTGAAGGAAAGGCATGGCTCTAGGCTGGCCGCTCTTCACCACTCCTCCTCAGGGCCCAAAGGGAACACTTAAAGCACTTGGACACTGTGAGTTAAAAGGAATCTGACATCCATGCAATATTACATTAATTTTTAAAGTTTATATTAGTAGGTTTTCAGAGTGCTCTCTGAAAATACTACTTCAGAGGAAGAAACTAGTGAACGTGCACGTCTAGCCCTGCTCATCACGGGCCTGGCTGGGTTGCAAGCTATTTCTCTTTTATCCATAAAGATCAGAAGTATTTAGGTAAAGGCCTTTTAGTACTCGTTCTTCAAGTGTTTGGAGCTGTTTGTGTTTTCAGTGTCCCCAGTGTAACTGTGTACTCACACCCTTCTCTGCTTCCTCCCGCCGCAGCCTGAGGTGACTGGGGTGTTACAGCAGTCAGTGTTAGGGCAAGGCTTGGTCTGGAGGAAATCCTGTTGCTGTTGGTAAAGAGCAAGTGGTGGCTCTTGGGAGGATTTGTTTCCAGCCCCAAAATCCGTTGTTACCCCATCGTTTACAGAGAGATGGGGTTGTGTGTCTGTGTGTCCAGGCACATGGGCTTTGGTTTGGAGTTGAAGCTCGGTATCTAAGCAGATATTCGGTTGTGCTTTAAGTGACAAAAACGTCCTTGAATTAGAAAGCTTTATTCAAATTAGCTTGAATTCATTGCATTCTCTTATACAGCCTACTAGAAGAAGCAATTTTGAGAAGCTCAGTGTACCTCTAGAGCTGTACCGGTTCCTGAAAGCTCCGTGTCTGTGTATGTTACATCTATGTATGTATATGTGTGTGTATATATATGGGCATATAGACATACATGTACGTATGGAGGCACACACAGGTATGCATACTGTGTTTTCTGGACTCAGGTGAACTCACCAGTGACAGTAACTAGTGGGCACAATGCATATCGTATTTGGAAATGGTGTGCCTCAGGCAGAAGCAGGCTGCTCCCTTTAGTGGAAGCCGAAGAGCAGAAACCTTGGGGAGATGCCTGTGCCACGTTCTCACTCTTCTCGCCTGCCCCAGCTTCCCCTTTCTTCACTTCACTTCACTCTGGAAGAGAGCTTCCTCTAAGACGTGTGAAGTGTGCTGGCCATCAGCTTGAGCAGGCTCTGGGGGGTGTTGTGGCTGCGGCAACTGGGCTGGTGGTTCCTCAATCGCCTGGGTCAGGGACTCGGGTGGTGGGGGCAGAGGTTCCTCTGGTTCCGAGGGCAATTCCTGGTGCTTGCTGCCACCTGGACTCTGATCCCCAGCTGGTTCCTTCAGCCAGTCGGGGGGAGGTGGCAGATCAAGGGGGTCGGGTGAAGCTCCTGGGTGAGGACAGGGGTTGGCCACAGCGCTTGCTGCTTGGGTGGTGGAAGCTGGAGAAGTGTCTGGGTTGGAAATGCTGGCCGTCTTGGCTGGTGGAGGCAGCTGGCTGTGGTCATCACTGGTGGTGCAGGGGGATGGTCCCTCTGGCACGGTGGGATCCTGCTGCACGGCTGTGTCTTGTTTCCATTTCCAAGGCAACATAAATAAAAGCGATGAGCGTTTGGGAGCCTGGTCAGAGTCCATAAAGCCATCTGGTGTGTCTCCATCTGCAAATGGAGAGCGACCTGCCCAGTTCGAATCAACCACTGGCCTCTTGCGGCATTTCCACAGCACAATTACAATAATAGCCGTTATCATACTAATCAAAATGATGCCAATTATCAGCGCTGCGATCCAGCTCTCGTCACGGGGTTCGGCCTGTGTTTTGGGGAACTCAGGGAGGGTCGTGACAGCCAGTGCTCCTCCAGGTTTGGTTGGAGGGAACTTGGCTGCTGGCAATGAGTGTAGAGGGGCTTTGTCTGCTCTTGGAACCCACATTCTGGTGTTTGCACTTCTTTTATTCCTGGAAACATATAGAGGTATTGCTGTAGAAAGCGATTTCCAGATTTCTTTGCAGAAGAGAACCAGTATTAGGTGGTTGTTGGCCATTTTCCTGCAGCCTCTTTAAGTACCTCCTCTCCTGTAGCAGGAATGAAATAGAACATATTAACTTGCAAACTGGGTTTGTTGTGTTGTTACTCTTTCCTGACACCAGCCAAGTTTACACTAACACTACAGTGCTGAAGATAACATTGGACCCATGTTTGAAATGGCACTCCTGTTCCCCTTTGCAAAACCATGAGGTTTGCCACTGACCTGACAACCGAGCAGATTATCCTAAGATAATCGCTTTTTGGAAGAGATTGGCTCGGTGGTTATGACCTTCCTTCACCTTATCAGAATAAAGCATCAGCAGAGAAGTCCCAACAGGTTTCAGAATAACGTTTTTCAGTGCTGAAAGTGGTTACAGACCTGGGACGAAGCACGAGGTGCTCGCAGCAGCGTTCACAGGCGGGGTTGTCACCAGGGAGGAGGAGGAGGACTGTCCCCCCCCGATGGCTACAAGCTGAGACCGAAGTAAAAGGCTCTTTACGTTCTCTTGCACTTTTATTTCCTGTTCTTGCCTTTCTTCACCAGTTCAGGGTAGAGCATAATTGGTTTTTAAAAAGTTTCTAAGCCCTGATGCTGTAACAGAACAGTGTTCTACTGTTAAACTGCTTCTGTAAAGGAATTCCTGCGTGTGGAACGCTTCTTATGAGGGAGAAGCCTGTGTTTGCAGGCGGTTGTTGGCATAAAACACAATTTTTTTCCTCTGCTGTTTAGAGTTCAGGTCTCTCAATGTCTCTCTCTATGAAATAAATGAAAGAAAATGCAACCACTGTGTAGGATTTTTCTATCTGAAGTTACTTTCCAGCAATTGAGCTAATTTATTAGTTGCTAGTCATGTCAAGCTGTTTCTGGGAAATTAATGTGCATATTTTTGTGTGTTTACAAATCTGCCAAAATTAAATTTCTGATGTAAGAGCGTAAACACCTATGAGCAGTAAAATAATGCTGCTGGAGCATGTTATGATCTAAACTCTCTAGGGTTTATAAGAGGTAAAACCAATTCTGTTTAATTCTTATTCTGCTCCCCCGTTAAAAACCTGGGCAAATAACACTTGGGCAGAGTTCACAGCAGCCACAGGAACAGCATCGAGAACATGTGTTTGAATCCCAAATGCTTTCAGAACAGGGCAGGCATTCAGCAAGAGCTTAGAAAACGCCCTGAAGTCGGGACATGCGGAGAGCTGGCCGCAGTGCCCTTGGCTTTCAAAGCAGGTAATACAGATATTAAGCCTTTTCCATCTGGAGGTTGATTCTTACCTGCACGTTCCTCGTCTACGGCGCGGGCATCGTCTGTGCGGTTGGAGCCTTAGGCAGAGCGTGTGCTGGCAGTCGGGCAGCTTAAAATGGCTCGTTTCATGTTGAAGTAGGTCTTTTCTGCAGCTGGAGAGGAAGTTTATCAACACTCACTGCAGGAAGTGTCGAGAGTTGGGAGATTGCGAAGCGCCGCGGCGCTGGTGTGCTTTGCCAGTCAACTTGCCAGCTCTCAAAAAACTCAAGTACTTAAATATTTGTGGGTTTTGTCCTGTTTGTGCGTATTAGCTAGAAATTGATAAATACTTGTTTGCCTATCCTTGTTGAAAATAGCTGTAGTTACTTCTGAGTCAAAAATGAGGCAAGTTTGGATTGGACTTGAGTCTTTCTGATTTAATTGCAGTGGTGGGTTTGGTGTGCTGTCATGGTAATTAGTGGAAAAGCAACCTCAGGTTTGTTACAGTGAGTCACAGAGAGTGATCTGATTACAGGATGCTGGCTTGCTTACGCATCTGCATTTCTGTACTTGCATTAAAAGGCAGATGACTACAGATTCCACCATTCTGCCCCTGCTCTGCATGTTCTTATTCCGTCTGGACGACTTTGGTACCTGCTGCCATCGTTAGTGGGGGCCGTGCTCTCTGGGCAGCTCTTCTCCCACTCTCTCTCTCTGGCTGTACCATGTAGTGTAACCCAAACTACGTTCTTTTGTCTCCTTGAGCATTTTTGCCTCAAAATGCTGCCTGGCAAAAAGAGACCTGCACAAATACGTCCTTGCAGCATTTCGCAAGCGTCTTCTGCCAGTGCCAAGTAGCTACTGCCAGATCCTTCTGCAGCCTCTGCATCTCCTCTTGCTTTCCCTGTCGTGCCTCTCTTCTGCTTCCACCACAGCTCTCTTTTTCAGACGGTCCCTGCTCCTGCAGGAAACCCGAGACCCGACCCCACACCCACATTATCACTTGGTTTCTTGTCCTATTCCTTCATCTCATCCCCACTCTCACCAACCCTCAGAGTCTCCACCCATCTTTTGCCACAATTCCCACCTCAATGACAGTTCTTTTCCCTCCCTCCTTCCCTCCCTTGTCATAGATAGGAATAGAATATTCCAAAATACCTTCTCTAATATTTTTTGTATTACTTTGACTTGGAGAAATAGTATCACGTAAGACATTTAGAAACCTATGTTGTGTATTTATTGGAGGTAACAGAGTGAAACAGGTCTCGTACTCTGACAGACAATACATATATTCCCACACCAAGTCGAAACACAGTAAATATGATTCAAATCTCAGTCTGGTTCAAAAGGTATTGAGCTGGTTTAAGAAGTCCTTGATGACCAGAAAGGGTGTTTTGAAGGAGGTGAGTTCCTGATACGGTAACTGCATCAAAGTTGGGGCTGAGGTACGGTTTTCTTGCGGTCCCAACCTGGACCGGCTGTGTCACACCTCCTGGCAGGGGACGGGTGTTGGAGCGACTGCCCTTTTTCCCTCCTGATGATCGGTGAGAATGGGCAAAGGTCAGCCCTTTGGGGTTATCCTGTTCAGCTTCTGTCACCGTCATTTCTGGTCCAAGGTATAAAACAGGTTTTGACCCTGTTCATAAAGAGCTGTTTAACACAATCTCATTCCCTGCTAGATCTAAACGTGCTGCAGCGTTTCCGCTGTCGGGAACGGAAAACCCCTAAGATCTGTATTTAGCTTCCTTGTGTTAACATTCACACTGTTACCTGAAAGCTAAGGTCTTGCCTCTCCTTAATGGGGTAAAAAAGGCAAAAGATGATTTTTTTTTTTTTTACCTGACTGCAAGTTTATATCTCAACTACGTAATTGGTTAGAATGGGCTCGTGGGAGTCTGGTTCTTTGCTTTCCTGTTGGTTATCTCTTTCTTTGGTCAGTTTCTCGGCAGTTCCCTCTCTGGATTTCCTCCCTGCCATGAAGTCTTGCAGCGTCAGTTCAGTCCCCGCTGTCCCCTTCGGCATCCTCTGCCAGGTTCCTGCTGCCGTTGGCCATAAGCTGTTGGTCGCCAGAATGTCACCGTTGCTCCTGGGCCGACGCTTTCCTTGCTGGGTTTTTTTGAGATAGGACATTTTGTTGGCGATGACGACCGTCAGCAGAAATAGGAAGGTGCACATAAGCACGAGGACTGCTATCACAATGAAACAGATCAGTATAAGAGACTTATTGTCTTCGCACGCTTCTTTTGCCGTTGCGTTCTTGGCTTTGCTGGTATTTCTGGGTCCTCCAGCAGCAGAAACAGCACTTCTGGCGGGGGAAGATGTTGAATTTGGGGCCACTGTGGAGGATAAGGATCGCAGGGTACTATTCTGCGTTTCTAGAGGAGTCATTTTGCTGCTGAAATGGATGCTGGGAAGAGAATTTGTATTGCCTTCTGTTCTGTTCTGCCTTCCGCTTTCTTTTTGGCTGATGGGCCTCCAGGTCTCCTTTGTAACCCTGGGGTAATCGGTGTGGTGTGCACTTGTTTGCAAACACAAAGAAAATATCACAACAGGGAGGACCAAGTGTGGTCTATTATGTCTCTTTGTCTTCATCTTCCTGTTTAGTCACCTGCAAAAATACAAATTATGGTATTAGTTCAGCAAATTCTGGCTCTCGGAGGGTTGAGTCAGCCGTCGTGGGGAGGAGCAGGCAGCAGCCTTTCTGGTGGAGAAAAAATATGTAACTTGACCTCATTTTTAGTGGCTGTAGGAGGATGAGTTTAAGTACTTGGCATTCTGAAAGAAGAGGTTGTTTCTACCTTCTGACAGTTTGAGGTTTATAAAAGATGTATGAAGATTAAAAGAGAACGTGGAGCAAAGAGAGAAGGGAAGGTGTTTCCTGCAGGCGGCTCCGTGACGTGGAGACGGGCTGGGCCACGCTTCTTCCTCTTTAAAGCTGGCCCCATTGCAGCTGCAAACCCATCTCTTCTGGTTTGACACAGTGAAAAGAGAAGCCTG
Organism: Jacana jacana; assembly: GCA_013400555.1. NCBI lineage: Eukaryota > Metazoa > Chordata > Aves > Charadriiformes > Jacanidae > Jacana > Jacana jacana. The sequence goes on along the minus strand of VZTM01034523.1, from coordinate 60,900 downwards.
GGTAAAGTTTACAGGGCAGTGCTGCTTCTCACCTGTGTTCCCTCTGTGTGGGAAGTGCAACCATGGCTGTAAAGATGGTCAAGTGATAAACCTTCATCTGAACGGGTCCTGTGCGTGACGGCGCCCTGGGGACAGCACAGCTCTCTGGGGGGTTTCAGAAATGGCTGTTCTCTAACTTTTCTGCTTTATTGCACAAAAGGCTATATATCACAAATGTAATTCTCTCATTTTTCCCCCAAACATGCTACAGATTGTGACATTTTGTTTAAAATGCCTGAGATAATTATGCAAAGCATGTTCTGTTTCACAAAATTCGAACCTATTGAATGTGCCTGTAGGGCAGGAAGCTGATCTTTAGGTCAGACTGGTACTGAGGTGGTAGCCTCAAAATACCAGGGACAAACCAGACAAGTGGTGACGCCGCTTCCCTGCCGCTGCCTCAGCCGGGTTGTGGGTCTGAGACACCTCCAGAGCTTCAGGCTCGGTGTCAGGAGGTGTCTCTTGTTCTCCTCTCTGTTAGCAGAACAAAACGTGTCCTTTGAACCTTACAGTCAAATAGAAATACTCTAAAGTGACCAAAGGCAACAGTGCTGGTTGGATAAATGTTTGTTCCTGAAGCTCTTAGGCTGAAGGTAACAAAGCGCATCTGGAAGCTGGTAAGATTTAGGTGGTTTTGAAATATTTCAGACAGTGTTTCTTTGATCATAGTGAAAAGTCAGCGTGCCTGCCAAGGAACTTGGTATATTTGCTCCCCAAAAGTCAGAGGGAGAACTTGCCTGTCCAGTGGTACCCAACTGGCAGCCACTGGTGTTGCTGGAATCCTGCGGGAGAATGGGAAGTGCCTGGAGGGGAACCAGGGAGCAGACCATGGGTGTCTCTCCCTACCTGACAAAGGAGCCATATGTGTGTATGTGTGTGTATATATATATAAAACAGGTACATTTATCTCTTACTTTGCAGTTCAGCCATATGTAAAATTGAACTCCATTCTGAGGTGAATCCCTACAGTTTGATCTAGAAACCACCTTAGTAATCGCCTGCAGCTCAGGTGGAGTTTATCTTCATACGGGACACACTGCCTGGATGATGCCTTGGAGTGTATTTTAAAAAGGGGGGTGGAAAAAGCAAAACCAGCAAAGCTTTTGTTTTGGAGGCACAGGATTTCCCCTACAGAAATGCCTTTGCCAGCACAGATACAGCCCAGCGTCTGATGTTGCTNTTGTTTTGGAGGCACAGGATTTCCCCAGCGTTTGATGTCGCCGGCGAGAGCTGCGGGTCTCCTGCCCGCTCCCTCCAGGGGTCCAGCAAGTCCAGTGTTAATGGTGGCATCCTGGGCCAGATGTGCCCTTCTTAAAGATAACCAGACTGTTGTGAAGAGCTTTGCTTAAATTCATGAGGAAAAGGAACTGATCATTAAAGAACTGTGGGGTTTGGGGGTGGTTCTTTTTGGCTGGATTCTCCGTGCGCAGGTATCGATGGGCTCGTGTCCCTGGGACCTGCGGGGCAGCGGCTGCCACTGCTGACGTGGGGTCTGACTGTGAACAGCCTCAGGTGTTAGTGAACACAGTTACATCAGCCTCCTTAACTCGCCTGGAGAGAAGAGTGTTACAGACCACTACTATTTTTCAGTTACTTGAACGCCTTTCAGAATACTCTAGCATAGCCTTTTCTACAAAACCTAAGAAACTTTGAAGAGAAACTTAAAACAGGAGAAGGAGAGCGTGTACTTACCTCCCAAGGTGGAGTCAACAGAAACCTGGTGTTTCGGCTCTTTAGTCCTTCAACAGCACAATGGCTTTGTGCATACACTTGCTCTTGGGATGTGAACGGTCGTGGCCCTAAGGCAAGTAGATTGAGGCAAGGCTGGTATTTTTTAAGCAAATCTGTAACTGAAATGACATGTCGTTGGCTCTAAGAGAGGAGAACTCAAACCACAAGAGATGACACGCTTCCTTTCTGTAACAACTATACCATGACATAGTAGAGGGGGGAAAAACACCAACTTGCCCAAATTAGCTCTCAGAACAACAGGAAGCAGCACAAGGGGAAAAAGAGTCTTTTTGGCAGCCAGACTTCACGAACATAGAATATTTGTCTCCTCAGTTACCCTGCGCTCGGGGCTTTATGTCGGGTGTTACCAGAGCCGTGTCCCAGCACAGTCGCAGTGACGTACATGTACATGGGTTTGGGAGCTCTCTCCCCAGGCTCTTTGTTTGCCTTGAAAGGGCTGAGCACACCTGAGCTTGAAACGGAGACAGGTATTGAAAGTACCTGCTGTGTTCACTGTTACCCCCAAGTTCATTTTTTTCATTAATTTTAAGAGTTAATTTATTCTTTCTAGGAGGATTTTGTCTGCTCTGCTGACTCTGGGGGTTTGGTTTAGGCAGACCACTGTCCAGTCTCATAAAATTCAGAGAATCATTAAAGAGGACTAAAAAGTCCTTAATATTTACATATTACCTGGATTTTTGCCTGGCAAGGGTGGTTTTTCAGACAGATCCTCAGGGGATGGACCGTTCTTAGAAAGGTTCCACCAGGCGTTACTGCGCTGTGCTGCGCTGTGGGGCAAACAGCGTGAGCTTGAGCACCTTTGACCAGCACTGGGGTGATGCGCTGGGGTGATGCACAGGGGTGGAGAGGACCCTTGCTTTCTCCCCACTAGTGTCCATTGGAAGTGCTCAAGCTCAGGTTGGATGGGGCTTTGAGCAACCTGATCTAGTTGAAGATGTCCCTGCTCATTGCAGGGGGGTTTGGACCAGATGGCCTTTAAAGGTCCCTTCCAACCCAAAGTATTCTATGAAATTCTATGGAGTTGGTGTGTGGGTGCTTCATTAGTCTTATGGCTTCTGAAATACGTTCCTCTTTCCACATATAAAACTAGATACAATTTGAATCTCTAGAGAGGTTGAAGAGTTAGAGGGACTTATACTTTCCTTCTCTTGTAATAGAAACTCTGAGCTGTTTCCGTGTCACCCAGCTTTGACCCAGCTGATGCACCATTGCTCACCAGCAGGGATTTTGTTTTCTCTTTTGGTTGAATGACCCTCCCGTCTGCCTGGGGCTTCCTGGGCTGCGGTAGGTCACCTGGTCCTTCAGAATGAAGCTGAGTGAAATCCCAGCTCAAGTTCTGGGCACCAGACGTGGGTGGTGTGTGAGCCATGACGGAACAGGAGCAGTAGCTGCTGGTCCCATGCTGCTGCCGTGACCCATGGGGTTGCTTTTTGGTTTAGAGCTGTGTGCCAGATCGCTCCGGTTTAGCGTCACAGTCGAATGTCTAACGTGGATCTAAAATACAAACCCAGTGACGTCTGTCTTGCTCTCTTACAGCTTCAAGACCGGTCAGATCAACGGAGATTTACTGATCTACCACGTGCTGCTCACGCTGAAGCCATACTATGCAAAGCCATACGAAATCGTAGTGGACCTCACGCACGCCGGGCCCAGTAACCGCTTTAAAACAGACTTTCTTTCTAAATGGTTTGTAGTTTTTCCAGGCTTCGCTTATGAAAATGTCTCGGCGGTTTTTATTTATAACTGTAACTCGTGGGTCAGAGAATACACCAAATACCATGAAAGGCTCCTGACAGGTTTGAAAGGAAGCAAAAGGCTTATTTTCATAGACTCTCCAGGGAAGCTGGCAGAGCACATCGAGCACGACCAGCAGAAGCTCCCAGCGGCTACCTTGGCTTTGGAGGAGGACTTGAAAGTGTTTCACAATGCTCTCAAACTGGCTCACAAAGACACCAAAGTTTCTATTAAAGTAAGTCCTTTCAACGCTGTTCCTAGTCAATTACTCTTATTTTTAGAAGGGTTTTAGTATGATTTTATCGTCTCTTAATTCTCTCCTGTCTTGAGGAGAAAACACAACTTCTTAGTACGCCTCTTTAGGGAGTATAAAATTTCATATATTTATCTTTGTAACGTTGGGAGTGTCAGACTCCTCTCTCTCTGTAGTGCTGGCAGTAGGTGCTCAACCACCTTTGTGTTCTCTTTGTAAGGTCGGGTCAACAGCCGTGCAGGTGACCTCAGCGGAGCGGACGAGAGTCCTGGGGCAAACGGTGTTTCTAAATGACATATACTACGCCTCTGAAATCGAGGAAATATGTCTTGTTGATGAGAACCAGTTCACCTTGACCATCGCCAACCAAGGCACCCCGCTCACCTTCATGCACCAGGAGTGCGAAGCCATCGTGAGGTCCATCATTCACATCCGGACGCGGTGGGAGCTGTCGCAGCCGGACTCCATCCCCCAACACACCAAAATCCGCCCAAAGGACGTCCCCGGGACGCTCCTCAACATCGCGCTGCTCAACCTGGGCAGCTCGGACCCCAGCCTGCGGTACAGACCCTTCCACTTCATACCAGCTTCGGGCAAAAGTGTCCGTTCTTTCCAAGCTCTTCGTAGTGTTAGAGCATCCCCCTTGAGCAAAACAGTCTTTCTTTCACCACAGCTCCATAAAACGTACTTTTTAATCCCAAAGGGGTTTTCTGGAGGGGAAGGAGGACTGGGGGGTAACTGAAGGTGTGTAGGAAGCTTAATTTCTCTTTACAAGGAGAAATGCTCTGCTTTGCAGGGCATGTTTGGGAGGTACAGTTCATTTTTGTGCGTTGAGTTTGCTGTTCGGTCCCCTGGGAGCCCAGCCTCTCAGAGCTGCTCCCAGCAGGAAGGTCCCCTCCTGGGGACTGGCCCCCATGGCTGCTCCTGCCACAGGGAAATACTCAGAATTTCCTGGAGCTGTGTCCAGTGCAGAGTCCTCCATGCACACCTTAACCTCACCAGAAACAGTTTAAAGCAAGTAGAGGAGTAATTCCATGTCTCTAAGGGAAACGTTGTCTCTGAATCCTGCCTGGTACGGGGGAAGAGTTCAGGATTTAGCAGGATTGATGTGGTGTTTGAAACCTCAGTACTGCTGCTGTGATGGCTTGGTGTGATGTCTGTGCTTTAAAATGTCCAAGAAAACTGTTACAAGTGCCATTGTTGCTCTGTTCCAGGTCTGCTGCCTATAACCTTCTCTGTGCCTTAACCTGTACCTTTAATTTAAAGATTGAGGGCCAGTTACTGGAAACTTCAGGCCTGTGTATTCCTGCCAACAACACGCTATTTATTGTATCTATTAGTAAGACTCTCGCAGCCAACGAACCACACCTCACCTTAGAGTTCTTGGAGGAGTGTATTTCTGGATTTAGCAAATCTAGTAAGTAATTACGCTGCTGTTCTTAACGCTCACCGGGAGTTTGACCAGCCTTCAGCTGGCAGCTGCCTGGCTCAGTCCATTAAGCTTCCTCGTGTTACTGGCTCACAACCAGTTTAACTTGCAAAGTGCTTCTTCAGAGCCCTTCCAGCTGTTCTCGAGGTAAATCTTTTCATTCATACCTGCTTCTTCCCGGGTTGTGTGGTGCTGCGGGGCCGGGCAGTGCCCCAAACTGGAAGGGCATCTGTTGGAGCAAACCCATGGCTCTCCCCATCTGAGCATGCTCTTTCCTTTCTTATGAAGTAGATTAAAAAACCCCAAAGGCAGTGGCCTTTTAAACTTTGAAATTAATTTGAAAACAAGTTTTTTACTGGACATTTGTTTGGAGGATTGTTCAGTCTGAGAGATCCCAGTACAGATTTGTTTGCTGGAAGTGTGGCTGGTCCTTTGCCCAGCTCTCAGGCTGTCTCTGAGTCAGCAGGAGTAGAGAATATGGCAGAGCAAAAATCAGAACTTGAGGTCCATGATGGCAAAGCTTTGAACTCAGCAGGTGGGCACACGGAGGAGGTACAGGGTTCTTTGGTCGTACCCAAATGAACCTTTTCAGGGGATGGTCTCTCGGTTGGTTCTGTTGCACTGCTTCTGTCATCCTTCTTTTCCAGCTGTAGCACAGCTCTGACTGCAGCTGGAAGCTGTCCAGAATACATCTCCAGGTTCTAAAGGCGGTATCTTCAGTAGTCCCGCCTCTACTGAACGTACACATCTTTCTGTGCCATCTCCCAATAAGATATTAAAAGGTCATTATCTCCTGGCCAGGTTCCCACAGCTGTTCTGGGGATGTGACTGTTGGAGTATGTTTCTTACGAAGCTGACCTGTTTGTCAGCTCTGGCAGTAGTTACCTTAGAGCAGTAAAGCTGAAAAGTGCTCACAGGCCCTTGTTTACTTACAAACAGAGACCGGTGCTGTTTCTGCCTTGTAAGGTGAGTTTTTATTCCAGGTATTGAGCTGAAACACCTTTGTCTGGAGTACATGACCCCCTGGCTCTCCAATCTGGTCCGATTCTGTAAACACACCGATGATGCCAAGCGCCAGCGAGTCACTGCTATTCTCGATAAGCTGATAACCATGACAATAAATGAAAAGCAGATGTATCCTTCCATCCAAGCTAAGATATGGGGGAGTCTTGGACAGGTACAAATTCTGTATCATTTTTACTGCAGTTTGTTGATAATGCGGATTATGGGGGTTTTAACCACTTAACTGTTAAAACCCCAAAATCGGTGTATTTTGAAAGCTTAGATCACATCGAGAGCATCAGTGCTGTTACATCCTGTGAGAAAGTCTGTAACAGGTGAATCTGGAGAAGACAAAAGATGGAATATTCCCACAGCAGTCGCTGGAAATGTCCTCACTGACTGTGGTTGACCCAGAATCTCCAACAATTCTCATTGTGTGCTGAGAGCTGAATTTGAACCACGGCTGGAATAGCATCAGTCTCACGGTGCTCCGAGAGCTCTCTCCGTGGTTGGACACATTTGGGTCTTAGCTGTGTATATTAGATGTCTTTTTTTAGGGACATGAGAAAAGCCTTGTTTTACTTGTAGCTGTATTCCTCGTGTGTGACTCCTAACCTGGGCACAGTCTTTGACAGACAAGACTCTGCTTATTTCTTGGAAGCATAATTTTCCCCCCTTGCCTTCAAAGCTGGTTTCTTCTTCCTGGGTTACACTTTAAAAGGGTGTGAGAACCAAACAAATGGAAAACAAAAACAATACAAACAATTATAGTTTCTGCAGAGTTCTGAAGCGCTTCGATTTGGAGTAAAACCTGATGGAATTAATCTGTTAATATTTATATGTTTAATTTTTACATTAGACTTGTTTCCAAAAGGGTAACAAACCACTAAAACTGCTGCTTCTGTTTATGGTAGTTATGCATCTTTGACTAAAAACCGTGTGATTTCTTATTTAAGAGGTGGTTTGCTGTGGAAAAATAAAGGTACTCTGCCTGATAAAAAGGGATGTTGTTTCTGTGACAGATAACGGATCTCCTGGACGTCGTGCTGGACAGCTTCATCAAAACCAGTGCCACGGGGGGCTTGGGCTCCATCAAGGCAGAGGTGATGGCAGACACAGCGGTGGCACTCGCTTCTGGAAACGTCAAATTGGTTTCGAGCAAAGTGAGTTCCCTCTTTGCCTTAATTTCCTTTTATGTAATAATTTCAGTGTGACACTGAGACGCTCCCTGATGAGTCAGGACAGGCAACGATGCTAAAACTATGATAAAACAGGTTCTAAGCAGTAGAATAATTGCAATGTTAAACTGTTCTTGCTGAAGCTTTGAGCCATGCCGGTGGTTCTCTTCCCAGGTGATCGGCAGGATGTGCAAAATCATCGACAAGACTTGTCTCTCCCCGACCCCTACACTGGAGCAGCACCTGATGTGGGATGACATTGCCATTCTGGCCCGTTACATGCTGATGCTCTCCTTCAACAACTCCCTGGACGTGGCCGCCCATCTCCCCTACCTCTTCCACGTGGTTACTTTACTGGTGGCCACTGGTCCCCTTTCTCTGAGAGCTTCCACTCACGGGCTCGTCATCAACATCATCCACTCTCTGTGCACTTGTTCCCAGCTTCACTTCAGTGGTAAGAGGATTTTGTCAGACTGTCAGTTAAGCTGATGGCTCCTTAGGCCAGTAAACAAATAATAGAGTTGTCTTTCTCTCTCTAAACTCTTCTGAGAGATGGAAAATACCATGTTGGAGTTCTGCTTGCACACAAATCGGGGTGGGGATGGGGTCTGCAACCAGGGATTATGGAGTTAAATAACGACTGTCTGGTTCAGAGCAGGTGGGTGAGGGAAGTTGTTTGTGTGAGGAGTTTAGGAAAGGAGAAGGTAAGAGTCTGGGAGCTCCTGTAACGCAGGAAAGGAGAAAATATGTCTCTGCTAAAACTGGCTGCTCTGCATCTTTTGAAGGCTTGCGTAATGTGGTAACAAAAATATCAATTACATAAGGGAATTGTGCAGCCATAGTGCTAAACCCAGGTAGTTTTGCATACTGCTGTGTGTTAGCAGCCCTAAAAGCACGGGCGTTAGCAAATGTGTAGCTGGCACCTCTTACCGCGGAAGTTCAGCTTTAAACCAGGCTAGATTTTGTGCAAAAAAACCCTAAAAGTTTATGTAATCTTGTCTTTTTTTAAAGTATGTGCAAGCTCATTTTGTATCTATATGTATATCAAGAGTGCCTGCCTGGATGCACACACACACCCCCAGAGGTGTAGAGAAGGCTCTGCTCTGGCACACAGAAGTGCAAACCCCTCCTGTTCAGACACAGAATGTGAAGGACACTGAAATGAACATTCAGAATTCAGGGCTTGGAGCAGGGCTGTCATTTTCCACTCATTTAAGTGGCTTTTTGCCATTTTGGTGCCAGAGCCAAAAGCGGGATTTGATGGGGGTTTGAACTTCCAGTGCCACTGGTGTTTCACAGCGGGAGCCCTCTGGGTTTCCATCTCCTGAACCAGGTCTCTCAGCACCAACCACACCTTCACACCAGTTTCTTTCTACCTGTTCTTAGAGGGGGGTCTTTCTGGAGGCAGCCCCCGCCCCTGGGGCATCCTCTGGGGAAAGAGCAGAGCAAAGAGTGTTGGAATGTGCAGAGTGACTTTACAGGAGGATTATCTATTTGTGTAGTCATAGAATCCTAGAATCATATAGGTTGGAAGAGACCCTTGGGATCATCCAGTCCAACCATCAGCCCCACTCTACAAGTTCTCCCCTACACCATTTCCCTCAACACCACATCCAATCTACTCTTAAACACAGTCAGGGATGGGGACTCCACCACCTCCCTGGGCAGCTGATTCCACCGATTGTATTCATGGGAGGGTGAGCCTCAGGGTGTTGAAAGTATGGATTGAATTTCAGTGGTTTGAAACTAATATCTAAAAATTTCTTCAACAGAGGAGACCAAGCAAGTTTTAGGGCTGAGCTTGACCGAGTTCTCTCTGCCCAAGTTTTATCTGCTCTTTGGAATCAGCAAAGTGAAGTCTGCCGCGGTCATCGCCTTCCGGTCCAGCTACCGAGACCGGTCCTTCTCGCCTGGGTCCTACGAGAGGGAGACGTTCGCGCTGACTTCCCTGGAGACCGTCACCGAGGCTTTGCTGGAGATCATGGAGGTACGTGGTTCCAGGCAGAGGAGCTGTGGGTGCAGTGAGAGGTACCCCCCGTGTTGGGGTAACCAAGAGGTAGTGAACCTCCTTCTGAGAACTGAAAGAGGGGCACATTCTCAATTTTAAAAAGGCTTTTTTTCTTTCTGATGTTGCATGTATTCAGCGATGTGATTCCTTTTAGGCTTGTATGAGGGATATTCCAACGTGCAAGTGGCTGGACCAGTGGACGGAACTAGCTCAAAAGTACGTTGTGGATCTCAGAACATAACCCCTGCCCCGCTGTGTGCTCTAGTGAGAGTTCCCGCTTGCTGCACAGCCCATCTCCTGTGTGTTTGTTCACTAGAGTGTTCTCTGCTCCTTCACAGGTTTGCATTCCAGTATAACCCATCCCTGCAGCCGCGAGCACTTGTCGTCTTCGGCTGTATAAGTAAACGTGTGTCTCACGGACAAATAAAACAGATAATCCGCATTCTTAGCAAGGTAACAGCCCTGTACACCTTAGTTGGTTTGGTGGCAGTAGGTTCCTCAGTGCTGTGACTTCTGGAGTAACAATAGTTTTCCTTACTGAGTTTAAAACTGGAGACACTGAGATTGATCCAGAAGTCAGTATTTCAGTAAATGTGAAGTTTTCTGTTCAGGCGTGTAGCTGCGTGTGCGTGATTGACCACTTCCTTTTTTTCAAGGAAGTTAATAACCAAATGTGTTATAAATAAATACAGCAAAGAGCGGGGCATTTGTATAAGAAAACTTTGAAACAGACTTGCCTCGCTTGGAAACGCTGTTCCGTGTTCTCTAAAGGCAGTTGTGCTCCTTAGCAAGTCAGCAGTGCGCTGAAAATGTTCCCTTTAAGCTTTTTGTTAGAGCTTTATGGACACACACTTTATCAAAGAGCGTCTGAAGATGCTGTTCTGTAGTTCTTGCCCCCTGTCCTGCACCCTCCCTTTTTTAACAGGCCTCGTGCAATGGCTTCCAGCAATACATGTGGCACTTGTCTGTAATCTCCGTTTGGAAAAGTCCTCGAGAATCGCTTTAAAATGAGCTCAGGCTTTGTAAACTAATTGGGAGCAACAGTTATTCTTTAGAGCTTTGATCTTCTTTTCACAGAGCAAAATCTAATTATGGTTGTATTTTTAATTACTCTTTTTTTCTTTCCTGCTAAAAGGGACTTGAGAGCTGTTTAAAAGGCCCCGATAATTACAATAGTCAAGTTCTAATAGAAGCTACAGTCATAGCCCTCACCAAGCTGCAGCCTCTTCTCAATAAGGTAAACAGCTGCATTTTTAGCATAAACATATTTTGTAAATGAAAATTGTAATTATGGGTAAAATCACAAAAATGTGAGTGTTGTGGCATCTGAAGCTCATGCTTCACTGCTGTGAGTCACGCTCCGAAGTGCTCCATGTGGGGAGTGTCAGACGTCTGTACGTGGGACGATGGGGCTTGAGAACCTTCTGCTTCCTCAAAGTGGGCCAGGGCGAAACGGGCAGGGGTGGAGCCGCGGCCCCACGTCCTGCTTCCCCAGGGGTCTCCAGTCTGGGCTTTCAGATGGTGGGCAGCCACTCTGTGCTCTCCAGATCGGGGCTTGTAATGCCTGTTCCTCTTAACCCGCTTCGGGGTTAGTTGGCTGTGGGTGTGGCACGTTGATGCCTGTTGTTTGATCAACACAGCAGTGGCTATGCCCTTAATGAAGAGCTTTCTGCACTTACTTTTAGTAAATAAAACTTGTTCCAGGAATCACAGAATGGTCAGAGTTGGAAGGGACCTTAAAGATCATCCGGTTCCAACGCCCCTGCCCTGGGCAGGGACACCTCCCACCTCAAAGCCCCCTCCAGCCTGGAACCCCTCCAGGGATTGCAGAAAGATTTGCTGCTTGAGAGCTCCAGAATCTGTTGAACACCAGTTCTTCCTCCCTGATTTTTTCATGTGGAAAAGGAATTGCCAGGCCAGTTGCATGTCCAAAATTGTGACCTGTTTTCAACATTTCACCTCTCTGGTTGATACCAAAGACAGGTTTCTGCTCACCCTGGTGTAGGGGCAATGCGAGTCTGGCGATTTTGTGAGCAAGGGAAGGAAGAGAAGGAATGGCTTTGAGGCAGGTGAAAGGCTTGAAATTCATTTGCTTTCTGCTATTGAGCTCTGAAGTGCATTGAGGCCACGGGTTACTGTCTGCCCTGGTGGAAAGGGGACAGTGAGGACAGAACCTGCTGAGGAAGGACAGGCGTGCATTGGTCGTGCTTGTCCTTGACCCACAGGGACTGCCTTGAAAGTGAAGTTGTGGCTTCTCCTTTCCCTTCCAGGACTCCCCTATGCACAAGGCCCTCTTTTGGGTGGCCATGGCTGTGCTGCAGCTCGATGAAGTCAACCTCTACTCAGCTGGTACAGCCCTGCTGGAGCAGAACCTGCACACCCTGGACAGCCTGCGTGTCTTCAACGACAAGGTAACTCCTGGCCACCGGCAGTGACTGACCCGTAGCTCGTGTAAGCAGTTATTGCTGGTAAAAAAGAAACTTTCCTTGTCCTCCCAGGCAGTGGTTAACCAACTACAGCTGGAATTTGCACTAGAAATTGTCTCATTTGTGTAATATCAATGATAAAATGAAGCTGTAGAGATGGAGCTTGCATTAATCTGTTCTGACCTGGAACAGAAGTGCATCGATGTGTTCTCATCAGGGGTGTGTTTGCTTTGGTCATGGAAATCCTTACCTTTTGTCACTATTTTTTGTAAAGAACCCCAACCTGAGATGTGCTGAGTAACTTTCAGTGAGGTGCTCCTGTGTTTTCTTTCGCTGGCTCAGAGCCCAGAAGAGGTGTTCATGGAGATCAGGAGGCCGCTGGAGTGGCACTGCAAGCAGATGGATCATTTCGTTGGGCTGAATTTCAACTCCAACTTCAACTTTGCGCTGGTGGGACACCTCCTGAAAGGTGAGGGCTCACTTCAGTTGAACGCTCCTAACTCAGAAATTAACACAAGCCCAAGGATTTTAACTAACTTGGATGACAAAGTAGATGCAGAATGAAACGTTCTTTGACTCGAGGGCGTTGCCAGGTTCCCCCCAGAGACGTTCCTTACGTCTGCCTCCGGCTCCGCCGTGTTTGACCTGTGCTCAGGCTCACTGTGCCCTTCAGAAGGCTGGTTTGCGAGGTGACAGACAGAAGGTGTGCACAGATGTGTGAAATGGTTTGACTTTGGGAGGGAGGGGCCAAAAAAATCCATCTCACACGTGCAGTTTCTGTTGGTGTTGTGCTTCCTTCCCATTTACCTGCAGTTTCCTGAGAAGGTGCTGGAAAACATTGATAAATGTTTTCAAAATATTAATGCTTCATAAATAGGCGTTAAAATTAAACACAGTGTTTGGGTTTCTTAACCTCGTTTTTAGGGTACAGGCATCCTTCTCCCACCACTGTGGCAAGGACAGTGAGGATTTTGCACACACTACTCACCCTGGTGAACAAACACAGGAACTGTGACAAGTTTGAGGTGAACACGCAGAGCGTGGCTTACCTTGCAGGTAACGGCGAGCAGAGCGACCCGCTGCTAACTCTGTGCCGACCGAGGAGTCGATGGCTCTGGGGCTTCTTAGGGGCTTGGGTGGATAGAGTTGTGCCAGCCTAAAGGAAGCTTGTAACTGGAGGTGGAGAAGGGTCTGGGCAAGGCTGGGGTGCCTCAGGGAGAGGATTTTGTGGGCTGAGTGGTGCCAGCACGGGGACTGACTCTGCAACGTGGTGCGGGGTTGGTTTAAGTGTGTGTCTCAGAACACTGGTGTTTCTAGTGGTCTAGAAATAGAACCTGTGACCACGTGAGGGCAAATGTCTAAATCATGGCGTTGGTAACTGGATGGGGAATAGAACTCTTTTAAAATGAGCTGCTTTTTAAGAGTAGATTGGATGTGGTGTTGAGGGATCTGGTGTAGGGGAGAACTTGTAGAGTAGGGCTGATGGTTGGACTTGATGATCCCAAGGGTCTCTTCCAACCTACATGATTCTATGATTCTATTCTATGATTCTAATTGCAACCCCATGGTTTGCTTTATATGAAGTGAAAAAATGAAATGGGTAGCCCATGACTTGGGCTCTTCAGGGCACTCCTGCTGTGGAAAACTTACATCAGCTTTCTCTGTGTTTTTAGCTTTGCTGACAGTGTCTGAGGAAGTGCGAAGTCGCTGCAGCCTAAAACATAGGAAGTCTCTGTTGTTGACAGACGTTTCGATGGAAAATGTTCCCATGGATACCTATCCCATCCATCACAGTGACACTACCTATAGGTTGGTTGTCTGCTCCTGAGCCAAGTGACCCAAACTTCAACGTCTGTTTTCTTTAGCGAGTTACCTAAAGGTAGTCTGTGGTGGACTGACCACAAACCACAAAGTTAACTGTCCCATTCACTCCCAAATGCTACTGAAGAGGAGGCAGGGCAAGACCTTCCTTTCCTGGTCACCTCCAAGCCCAAAAAGCTAAAACCCAAGAGCTCTGGCTGGTGCACTGTGAGCATTTAAGAGCACCCCAAGAGCCACGCAGGGTTGGGCGGGCAGCAGCGTGGGAACAAAGGCAGCTATTTGTGGTTGGACTGGATGATCCCAAGGGTCTCTTCCAACCTAAATGATTCTATGAAACCCACATGGGTAAAGCTAAGGAATGTGCCCTCAGTGGCTCCAGAGCACCGTGCCACTGAGCCTGGGACCGGGGGACAGAGAAATTCCAGTACTGAATTGCCAGAGATCTCATTTTGAGATCCAAAAACCTGCTCCAGGGCTTAACTGCTTTGGAGGGTCTTAAACTCTTTGCTAACCTCTTTCTATGAGACCTGATTTCACCTCACTTTTCATTTCTATTTTAGAAGAAAGTTTTGTTCATCCTTTTAAGAGCTCTAAGGTTTATCTTGGTCCCTGTCACTGGCAGATGGTGACACCTTGTAGCCTGTCCCTGCGCAGGCACAGGGATAAGCCAAGGAATCACCCGGGAAGGGACCTGGAGCTGGTTCCTCTCTACAAGGAGCACTTTGCTCAGTAGCTGCTTCTTAGCATCCACCCTGGAGCAGCTGATTATCAAATACCTTCACCCTGCCCCACAGGCTGATTTGCTTGTGTTCTCTTTGTTGCTTTATTTCTTCTCTCTCAATCATTACATGAGTATCAGATTGATAGTTTTCAGCAGCTCAGACATTTTTGCAAGCAGGTACTGTTCCTTAATAGCTTTAGGGAGATTAACCTGTTAGGGAAGATGGGTTAATAAAGGGTAGTTTGGCTGGTTGAAATATTGATGCCTAGGTGTGCTCCGTTATAAAGGCTTTTCCTAATTGAATTTCTCTGCACTTTCAGGACACTAAAGGAAAACCAACCCTGGTCATCACCAAAGGGGTCAGACAGACACCTGGCTGCCAGTTACCCGACAGTGGGACAGATCAGCCCTCGAACGCGAAAATCCATGAGTTTGGATATGGGGCAGCCTTCACAAGCCAACACTAAAAAGCTTCTAGGTTATTAAGATAACTCCTTCACTTACTTGTCCCCAGAACACCTCAGGAAGTGTTCCTGGAGAAAAAAAATGATGTTTGTATTTATTCTGACTTGAAGTGCTTATTCCTGACTCGGAGGAATAGCTGCAGTTTGCACAGAGGTTAAGTCTGAGAACGCTGTAGAGCTGACTCGGGAACTAACTGGGTTCTGTTGGTCACAAAGCCAGAGCAATGCTCAGAGTGTGCATGTTGAAAGGAAGAGAAGAGCTATTGCAGAGCCCAGGGACTCCCAGTGCCAGTCTCCTGCCGCCAGCCCGCTTCCGACGGGGCAAAGCAGCTGAACACCAGCTGTGTTGAGTGCTCTCTCTAACGCTAGAAAAGATGGTCCCAAAACATTCTAGATGTTTTGGAAGCAATCTGATTTTTATTCATGGCTTCTCAGTCCCTCGTGGTTACAAAGTCCTAATGTCAGAGAAACGAGCCGAGTTGCTTTGCCTGACTTGTGGTTCCCCTTTTTACGTTCCACGGAGCAGATGGAAGAGGAGGGGCACTTCTTTCATGACAGTCCTGTTACTGCTTCCTCCCCAGGAATCGCGTTCTGGCATGTTTATTCCGTGTGCTGTGATCCCGGGAAACCATGGCATGCCCACAGCTGACACGCTCGGGTGACTCGCATGCTTTCCTCATACGTGTCGTGAAGCATTTTGGAAACTGTGATGGAGAGCGGCATGGTGTGATCGGATTTTCTCTGCCATCCCTGAAAACGATGCAAACGTCCCCAGATTCCTTTCAGTAGGGTGTGGACAGGGAGGGTAGCTTGGCCAGAAAATCAGGAATACTTAGAATACGGATTTGGGTTCAATGTTTTTAATTTCCTGATAAATTGTTTTTAGGTACAAGGAAAAGTTTTGACCATTTGATATCGGACACAAAGGCTCCTAAAAGGCAAGACATGGAATCTGGAATCACAACGCCTCCCAAAATGAGGAGAGTAGCCGAAAATGATTATGAAATGGGTGAGAAACAGGACTAACGTTTTAAGAATAATACTAGTTCTAAATGCTTTGTATGTACATACAAAGAATTCTTTCTAAATTCAATGTTTATTTGCCTAGGTTACTGCAAGGTAAGGGAGAAATACCTTTCTCTAACGGTGGCTTCTGGAGAGCAGAGTCTTGGCTATGGCTGGCACCCGAGGCCCGAGTTAGAGCGGCCGAGTGTGGAGGTGCAGAATAAGCAGCAGCTCTGTATAGAGGAGTGAAATGAAATAAATAAGATTTGGCTTTTTATAAGTTCATAAAGCCCTAGCTGCAAATTTCCTGCAGGAGATGGAACGTGACCTTAATGCCTAGAATGCCTCTCTTCATCTTCTCCCACATCTGCTTCCCGTGCCCCCACCCCAATTGCAATGCAAGACCAGGGTCCTTCTCTCATGTCCGCCGCCGGTCGGCTCCCGACCCTCTGATGGTACTCGCCACCCCTGGGCCTGTATTTCACCAAAGAGAAATTGGGGTTATTGTTGACCATCTGATACTGCATCCCATGGAACGGTCTCTGCTGCTGGCACTGCCGTGTAGTTGTTGCGTTTCTCCCTTATGGAAAGGCTGGTGAAGTCTGGAGTTCCCGTGTGACCCAGTCTGTCGTGCCAGAGCCGCTTCTGTCGCGCTTTGGGTTTATTTCGCTTTGGATGAGGTGCTCTTGTTTTTTCTCTGGCAGAAACCCAGCGAATATCACCACAGCAACACCCCCATCTTCGAAAAGTTTCTGTTTCTGAGTCAAATGTCCTCCTGGATGAAGAAGTTCTGACTGACCCAAAAATCCAGGCGCTGCTGCTTACGGTTCTTGTAAGCGTTTTTCTGTGTATTGTCACCCACGTGCTTCTATCTCCCACAGACGTGTCCCTCTTCCTCAGAGTGTTTCTAAGGGGGAGAACTTGGTAGAGTGGGGCTGGTGGTTGGACTCCATGATCCCAAGGGCCTCTTCCAACCTGAATGATTCTGTGGATGACAATCACTGGGATGAGCAAGTCTGTTCTTCTCTTGCCGTCCTTCAGACTTTCTAGAAATCACGTTTTGAAATGGATTGAAATGCTCTTTGGGATCAAATACTGAATTTCCAGTGTTCTGTGTTGTTTTGCAGAGCATGTCCAACGTTCCAAAAGTTGTGCCTTTTTCTGGCAGATTTTTATCACAAACTAATTTTATATAATAAAATGATATTTTATATTATACTTTTAAAGTTTAATAGTGAAAACTGTTGGAGTCAATATCATAATTCAGTTTAGATGTTGACTGAGGACCACTAGAGGCACAGTATGATGGTGCTTTCTTCAGATCCACCAGTGCAGTCTCCTTTCCTGAGATAATTCAGACTCAGTTGCTCAGTTTTGGCAAAAACTGGCTCCATTTTTGTGCGGAAGTAGAAACTAGCTATTACCACCTGTCTTTATTTTTTCCTACAAACACACAAAATACCTTTATTCCAAAGGATGACACATTAAATCTTCCTCTGCAAGGCTGCTTTCTGCCATTCGGAAATGGTGAAACTACCCCTTTTGGGTTGGCCCGTGCCAGAGGTTGCTAACGCACCGCTTTGTTGTGACAGGCGACCTTGGTGAAGTACACTACGGATGAGTTTGACCAGAGGATCCTCTATGAGTATTTAGCAGAAGCCAGCGTTGTCTTCCCAAAGGTCTTTCCTGTTGTGTAAGTATCTAAAGCTCCGGCTATCCATGACTTTGTGCTTGGCCCTTCCTTGAAGAGGTCTCTGGGCCAGCAGAAGCCCATTTTGGGTTGCCAGCTGTAACCTGGCCACGGCTTGTCCAGACAAACCTCGGTAGCAATTTGAGACTCGTCCTTTCCCCCTGTGTTAAATGAACATCACGTTCTCACTAGAACAGGCGGCCGCAGACGGTCCTCCAGTGCTCCCAGCGTCACGTTTTGAGGGGGGTTGGCAGAGCGTGGGAGACTCCCTGGCAAGGGAGCTTGGCTGCGTGGCCACCAGCTTCTGCCAGTGGCCAGTGGCGTCATGGCTGCCGTCACTGGGCCCGGGTGACTTCCCACAGCTTCGTCGCTTGTTTGATGCTGCAGAAACGCAAATTAGGTTTTAATAAGTTCCTGTAGTTGAGTACCTTCCTGTGCCAGCCTGTAGGGGCTGTCTCAAATACTAGCTGCACCCCAGTCAGGGGTTTTGCAATGAGCACAAATCAAAACTGACCTGAAGCGTAGTTCAAGGGACTCTTTGGATCTATTTCTTCATCTGTCAGAGTCAGTGTGTGAAAGGGAAATGATCAGAAATTACCACAAAGAGACTTGTAAAACTGCCCTGTGCATGACTTAGAGAAAGTGCTGCCCTTTTCTGGCTCTATAAACAGAGTTCTGTGAGTTACTGACGCCTCAGCTCTGAGTACCTGGCACTTGTGTTAAACCCCCACGTGTGAGTTGTGTGAGGGACAGAGAGCTCCCATGAGACAGTGCCCATGGCAGATTTTAAAAGCTCCTTTGAGATTCCAGCTCTGACACGTAGAGAAATCCAGGGAATAACCTTTTGGTTGAAAAGAATGAGAATGTTTGCAGTCTAAGGTGCTGGGTAAGTGCTGCAGTGGTTCGTACTGTCAGTACCGTTTTTTGGAGGGTTACCCAGCGTTAAGAGCCCTCACTGAAAATGTCAGGAATTGGTTTCTACTGCTAAAATCATGGTGAGATTTTAAAAATCCCACTTTAACTGCTGTTTGCTGAAGTCAGTTGGGAAGTGCAGATTTACTTTACTTAATGAACAAAAAGTAAGTCTCTTGTGTTTTCCTCAGGCATAATTTATTGGATTCCAAGATCAATACCCTCTTGTCGCTGTGCCAGGATCCAAATTTGTTGAATCCGATTCATGGGATCGTGCAGAGCGTGGTCTACCATGAGGAGTCTCCACCCCAGTACCAAACTTCTTACCTACAGAGTAAGTATTGCTCCAGTTTTTGTATAAAAACCTGCTGTGTTTTAAGCTCGATTGAGTGCTGAGAACGTTTCAGAGTTAGGGCAGCCCAAGGAGTGGTCAGTCTGGCTGGTGGGGGATCTCTCCAACTCCATAAATCCTAGTGAAAATAAGAGTTTGATTATTAAGGAGCCACCCACTGCCCTGACTCTTACAGTGCTTGCTGCTCCGTGCAGCACAGGGTAGCAGTGTTACACCATCTACCTGTGGAGAAGGAAGTTGAAGCTCAGTGTTGGGTTTCCACTGACCCATCTGAAAAAAGCCACAAAAGGCGAACGGGGGGGATAAGAGCTGTGGTTTAAGTTAACTTTGTGAGTTAGGGGTCACTTTAATTATTGCTAAGTCCACGCTGTAGTGTTTGGTTTCCAGTGGCCTGTGACACTTGCACACTCACAATGTCAGTGTTTTTGTAAGGGCTTAGTGAAAACCTTCCCAGGAAGATCCACAAGAAACAGTTGAGAAAAACCTAAATGTTGGCATAATTTTTAACCTGAGTCGTGTGTTCACGGATGAATTTACCTCCTGAAACATCATCAAGATTTTCTTATATGACAGTTGTGAGAGTTTTGAGGGTTTTGCAACTTACTCCATGTATGTATTCAAATGTCTTCATTTTACCTCATACGTGGTTTGGACAAAATGGAGTGTTACATCTGCAAATGAGAACGGTTCATTTCTGTGCTCGAGAGAGAACCCGAGCGAGGTGCTGTGTCTGCTTTCTGGCTGTTTGCTGCCGCTGGAGGGCTGGGCTGTGGTGGTAACACTCCGTTTGTTCTTGCAGGTTTTGGCTTTAACGGGCTATGGAGGTTTGCTGGCCCCTTTTCGAAGGTAAGAGCAGGACGACATAGAACTGCAGGGGGGTTTTGCCTTCCTTGCTGTACAAAGCACGTTGGCCTTCCAACGTGCAGATAAATGACAGGACGTGGAATTTGTATGAGCAAGTCAGTCAGCACAAGGCTCACTTTTATAGCTGAAGCAGGGTGATGGTGGAGGGAGTTCTGGGGCAAAGCTTCTATTGACGGGGAAGCAGAAAGAGAAGAACCAATTTTTAAGTGCTCCTCCCCCACCCCCTGCAGCAAACACAAATCCCAGACTACGCTGAGCTGATAGTGAAGTTTCTCGATGCCTTGATTGACACGTATCTGCCTGGGATCGATGAGGAAACCAGCGAAGAATCCCTCCTGACGCCCACGTCTCCGTACCCGCCCGCCGTGCAGAGCCAGCTGAGCATCACCGCCAACCTCAACCTCTCCAATTCCATGACCTCGCTCGCAACTTCCCAGCACTCCCCAGGTCAGTACCTGCTCTGGGACCACACCGGGGAGGGAAATGCACTGAATTCGCTGGTTCTGTAGCCAAATACTCAGTCTCGTGGTCTCTTGGGGTGTGTTTATGCATCAGGCATCGCTGCAGTCTCGAGTCCAACGAATGTTAGACTGACTACGGAGCTGTTAGGCTGGTGTGTGGGGTGGTGGATTCACACAAAAGCTGACTCCCAAGTCATGACACATGAAGGGAATAGCTCTGAGTGCTTCAGAACCAACAGTGGCTGCATCTTCATGTGGGAGGTATGCCACCGAGCAGCCTTGCAAAGCAATACATGTACAAGCATATATTGCAAGGAGAAGAATGCCGCTCTGGGCACTGCACGGTTTAGGAAAAGTAGTCCAGAACTGTGCCTGGGCTGACTCCATTTCCATGGACTGTAGGAGTTAGTTTTATAGGAAAGGCAGCAGCAGCCAGAGCTCAGACTCTGCCTTGAAGACAAGACATGTTCCCAGAGGCACATGTGGAACAGTGGGGCAGCTCAGAGCACTGCCTTCCCAGACATCTGCTGGGGAGAAAAGGGAGGCCTCCACAAAGTAAATAGTTGTGGATAAAACCACTGAATTCCTCCTGGCTCGGGGAGAGGAGCATTGCAGGGAGATGTACAGGTTAAATTTAACAGTGTAGGTTTTCAGGGGAACAGAAAAAAAAAAAAACAAAACAAAAAAGAGAGTGAAAATTATTCAGTATGGCAGAAGAAGCGTCAGCTGGAGGAAATGAAATATTGGAAGGAAATGGAATTTATGTCAGAGAAATCTGCATGAGGGCTCTTCCTGAAGTGATTTTGGATTAGTGTCTCATCTACTGAGGAAATTCTTTACTTCTCTTTGTCATAAAAATGATAATGTGAGGTATTTCTTAAATGATGGTTTAACTGTTGCAGTTCTGAACACTGAAGTCAATCGACCTTTTGTTTCTGCTTCGTTTCTGACCTTGGTGGGAGGCCAGGAACCACTTGTACTTAGGTATAATATTTACACAAGTGTTGTTGGGTTTTTCCACTCTCTTGTTTACTGGGTTCTGCTCAGCCCGAGATCAGCTCTGCTCAGCTGGACTTGGCCTAATTCAAAACATCTGGTCTTCCCAGTTATCGCTGTGCCCGGAGAGGCCGGGGGTGGGTACAGAGTGCAACCTGCCGGCCCTGAGACGGGGCTCTCTCTGAGGCACTGGGGAAGAGTGATTTCTTATTTGATTTCCCACAGTGAAAGGTGATTACAGCTTGGTTTTGCCTAGTGTGAGAAGCCAACTTAAATTGTTTAAACCTGGGGAGATCCCCCTCTTGAAATACTGATGCTGCGTTCTGGAGTTGTTCCAAGCTGCCCGTACTCTGAATGTACTGGGAACAGGATTTGCTTTCCAGTTTCCTGCCAGTTCAGGATGATTTATTAAACAGTGTTGGCCCAAGTGAGAAGAGAAAGTGTGGAGCATGTTTTCCACAGTTGTTACCCCTCTCTCTGGTACTTTATTAATAGCATTTTAAGCCTAAAGGAGCCAGTTGTGGCCATTGTTTCCTGCCCGAGAGGGAGTGAGAGCGTTGGCCCCAAAGGGACTCGCTGCTGCCGGCCTGGGGTCCCGTAATAAGGGGAAACAGTTGAGTTTGAAGAAGTTTTAGAGACTGCTGTTTTACTTAACGTTTTGCAGTGTCCATGCTGTGTTATGAAGATACAGTGCAGCCACTGTGTTGTGTTGCCCTGCAGTTCACCCTGCAGATAGAAAGGTGCGACAGCTCCTAAGGGCCTGCAGGTACGGGTAACAGCCAAGGTGACGGAGGAGGAGAGTGGTGTGATAAAAACTTTCTGTTTAATATGCAGCTAAGAACTGTGACATTAGAACAGGGAGAAAGATAAAATTAAAGGGAAAAACCATAGACCCTGCAGTCAGTGTGGAAGCCAAGTCCGTTGTGGGCAGCATCTTTCCATTTAGAATGTGGCGTCGGCGGCAACTCAGCAGTTCTTTTGCGAGGATGAAGTGACGATGCAGGACTAGGTCCTCTACTAGCAGAAAGTAGTGTTTTGCAATATAAACATCTTCCTTCCTTCTGCCTCACTTTCTGTTCCTTCTGCCTTTGTTAGTGAAGAGGAAGGAATTAATCCAGCTCATCACAAATGTCTTTCAAGTGTTCAGCCACCAGACGGCTGCTGTCAATCCCTGGCTGAGAACCCCTCTCCACAAAGGGAGCTCAGGCTGCCAGTGAGTCTGTAACAATGTGTGCATGATGCTCTCTGCGTGGTTTGCTTGGAAATTAAAGTTTAAGAGCCTGATATGAAGCCAGGAGATTACTAATGGTTCTGCTTCTGTGTAACCAGACTGGAGGCATCTTTATAAAGAATCGGCCTCAGTGTTTGAGCCGGTGTGAAACAGCCTGAAGGGGCTGCTGCTTTACAAAACCTCCTGCCTAATGTATAATCCAGGTGGTATTTTCCCATCATCTCTTACAATTTATTAGTGTCTTGCCTATTTCCTTGAGCATTCTCATTTCATTCTGGCAATTTGAATACAGAGACTTGGGGGTTGACGAGGGCATCTCCACCTTTCTCAAACTGTGGCCCAGGTGACAACACAGAGCGTTTGAGTTTGCTCCTTCAACCCATGTTTATCACGTGGCTCCACTTCAATCTACATACAGCTTCACTAGTTCAAACTGGCAGGTTAACCAGTGCAGCTTTGCATAGAACACGCTTTGCTTTTTAAGGGGTTTAATTGTATTAAAAATGTAATGGGTCTTCTGGCCCTGTCTACAGCTCTGTAGCTGCAGTCAGGAATTCTGCCTGCTCACCAGCTCTGTGTGCTGCTGTCATTGCTCTACAGGCATAACGCTGTGGAGACAAGAGCGAGGGAGAAAGCAGTGAAAGACCTAATATCTGCCGAGATAGAAAGCACTGGGAAAAGAATTCTGGAATGTACGGGTGGGCCAGGGGATTTATTGAAAGCAAAGCACCTCTGGGACTAATACAGGGTGCAGGGCTGCCAGGGGCTCACCCTGGCTGGAGAACTCCTGAGCAAGAAAAGCAAGTATTTAGCAGTGCTGAGGGACTCCATCACACCGAGCTAAGGGAAGGGTTTTGGCCAAGTGAGGTTTCTGCTACAGTTAATAGATGAAGTTGCAGATACATGGGAAAAATCTTTCTGTGCATCTGGGAACAGCCAGGCGAGATCATTGTTTGTAAATGTTTTGTCTGAGACCATCTCTTCTCCTTTCCCTCCCCTTCCCCTTCTCATGGACATTATTCACTTACGTTTTTTCCTTTCATTCTGTGTCGGTGAAGCTTCTCTGCCTTGCTCTAAATCGGCAGTTTTCATGCAGCTTCCTCATCAAGGTACATTCTACTTTCATATTTGCACGAAATATGCTTGGTCTGCTTTAGGGTTGGGCTTGTGGCATGAGGATCCTGATCCTTTGACACGGGAATGGCTTCGGTGTAAGAGCTAAAGCTGTTGCTTTTCTGGTGTGATGCTCCCAATCCCTGGTGACAGAGCAGAGCGGGAGAGCAAGTCAGTCACATCCCTAAGAATGAGATAAATGTGGTAACAGAGAAGTGAAGGGTATTTGAGATTACTCTGCTGCAGGTACTCAGCCCAAAGGAAGAACCGTTTCACATGAGCGCTGTAGATGGACAGGAACTCGGCGCTTACTCCCATCACACACCAGCAGAGAACAGGCACAAGCTGGTTTGGGGTGAACTGTCACAGTTCAGTGAAAAGGGAGCTCAGCGCCCCCTGATTCTGCTTCTATGTGGAGGAGTGAGAAAGAGCTGCAGAAGGTTTTTGGTCACACCCGTGGGTGGTTCCTTGTTCTGGTGGATGGCTGTGGGTCTGTCAGCTCAGCCCGAAGAAGGATGAGGGACCCTGCAGCCACCTTCTGGCTGGAGGTTAGAAGTTGCCCCTGTGCATGTGTGAAATGGGGAGTGTATTCTGTTAGTGCCAGTGAGAACCAGCTACAGGAACAGGATGTAACTGTGGGAGGTGTCACTTACAGTAGTAGGATTTTGTTCTAACCTTTGTATTTGCTGTCAGACATCCTAATTCTTGCTGCTGGTTGTACTTTTTAACCTTCTGCACAAACCCACCCTCCTGCTCTTCATTCCAATGCTGCACATCTTCCACAAGCGCTGAGTGCTGCTAAACACACGGTGCAGAGAGAGCATGACAGCTACACTGAGACGTTGCTGCAGGAGTGATTAACTCACAGTGGCGTCAGCACAGAAGTAGTAATTGATTGGAAGCCTGTCTGCATTAAAGAGACCTCTCTGCTCTTACATCTTCAATTACTGTGTCCAAAGCTGGGAGAGTCACGGCTCGTAACCCAAGGCTTTCATGTGCTGTCATCGTGTCAGCATGAAGTTTATGCTAAAACAGTTCCCTCTGGAGGTTTGTTTGATGTTACTCTTTTAGTAAAACATGATGGAGTTCCCTTGTCCTGCAGAGAACATCCAGAGCTGCTCAGGAAAGCACCTGCGCTGGGGTGTAAAGCCTCTCTGGTTTCACCCGCAGCCGCCTGCCTTCGGTGGAGCTGAACTGCACGAGCAGCTCTGGGAAAGGTCTCCAGACTCCCCTGCTCTGGGGTTCCCTGTTAATGCCCCACTTAGAAAAATGATTAGTTGTCCTCATTAAAAGTTCATTGTCCGTTATTTTTCTTTATTTTTTCTATTCTTACTCTGAATTTGCCAGGGTTTCAGTCATTGTAATTGGTGTCTGCGCTTTGACCCTGGACTGCTCAAGGGGGTGCCTCTATCAGTTGGGTGCTCTGCTGCGGGCAGAGCTGGCCAGTGGAGCCCTCTGGTCTTCCCAGCAGCGACAGGCCTCCAGACACTGGTTTTTACTGGTCTTTCTTTGTGAGCCAAGATTCAGCGTTGAGGGGAGGTCTGGGTTCTTGAGTACGCACGAATCTTCTCTGGGCTCAAGAACTGGGCTCTGCCCTTGTGACAGGACTCAGCAGGTTCAGACAGTGCTCCCTCTGCCCTTCCCCCTTAGTGGCAGTTGCTGATTTTTGGCTGGAGGAAGCCCGGGGATCTGACAGTCCATCAATTCTGGCTCTTGGAGAACACAAGAGCTGGGAGGGGCTTGAGCCAAACCCTCTCGTTTGCCCAGTCCGCTCAAAACCGGAGGCAGAAAGGGCTCTGTGGCTGGAGAACTGGCATTGTGTGTTTTCAGTGTGTCCAGAGGCTGGGACAAATGTACTGGTACACTTTGTGGTGCTGAGAGAACCCTCCATCTGCTGAGAGAAGGTTGGTGCGTGCTGTTTCCCCTGTTCAATACATTCCTGCTCCGTTTGACGAGCTGAGGGGTGAACTCGCTGTGCAGGTCGTACCCTGTCTGTGCCCGTGCAGCGGCAGGAAAGCGGCGCANTGACGAGCTGAGGGGTGAACTCGCTGCGCAGGTCGCACCCTGTCTGTGGAGGACCCTGTCTGATGGAGACGGATCAGCTGAATTACTTTGTCTTTTATTGTTGGAGACAGCTGAGTCCTAACATCAAATCCAATCTGCAGCTTCTAGGGAGGGGGAACAGGATGATTCGAAAAGCCCGTGTTGAAACGTGATGTGCTGCCCGGGGGTGAGTGCGTAGCAGGCACCGCTCTCCAGCAGGCGCAGGGGTTTCAGCTGGTCAAAGGCCAGGCTTTGGCTGGACACGGGGTCACGTGTCTGAGCCCAAAACCATTCTTTTTCGTGGTACAATGCAATCATGTGTCATTTGTGTGATCATAGAATCATAGAATCATTTAGGTTGGCAGAGACCCTTGGGATCATCAAGTCCAACCATCAGCCCCACTCTACAAGTTCTCCCCTACACCAGATCCCTCAGCACCACATCTAATCTGCTCTGAAACACAGTCAGGGATGGGGACTCCACCACCTCCCTGGGCAGCTGATTCCACTGACTGACCACTCTCTCTGGGAAAAATGTCATCACTGTGATGTCATCAACAGTAAGACTGTACACCATTGGGCCACAGCAGAGTACTGGGCCCGGCTGGGGGGAGTTATTTCCTTCAGAGCAGCTGGGACGGGGCCGTGCTTCACCTCTGTGACCCAAAGGGCCTGGGCAGCAGCCGGGGACGGGCGGCTGGAGGGGCCTGGCTCACAGACAGCGAGCGATCGCCTCCGCATCACCCGTTTTGGTTTGCTTTTACTCTTCTCCCGCTGACCCCTCATTCACCAGATGGGTTTTAAATCTCTAACCTCACGTTTTCTTGCTTTCCACTCTTCCTCCCCTCTCCTGTCCCATGGGCGAGCGGCTGAGTGGTGCTCACCTGCCCACTGGGGCTGAGCTGCTACCAGTACTATTTTGGGGGTTGTTAAAGACATCATGACCAGGTTCCGCAGCGCTTTCCTGGGCAGGCGGCTGGTTTGTGTTGCCAAAGGCTGTTTTGAATGAACCACCACTTGTCAGCATGGCAGAATCCAGCAGTGTTTGGACCATGATCTCTCTTACTCCTCCAGAGTGGTGACACCAGCGTGGGCAGGTCACCGACACCTCCCTGGCCCGAAGGCACCGCTGTGTTTTCCTGCCCCGTCCGGCACAGGGGCCGGCACGCTCCCTGGTGTGTCTGCAGAGAAAGCCATCCCTGCAGTGTGGGGTGAGAGGATGTGCCCAGTGGTGAGGTTTAACCCTGGTCCTTGTGTCTCCCCAGGGATCGACAAGGAGAACGTGGAGCTCTCGCCCACCGCCGGCCACTCCAACAGCGGGAGGATGCGCCACGGCTCCGCAAGCCAAGTGCAAAAGCAGCGAAGTGCTGGCAGTTTCAAACGTCACAGCATCAAAAAGATCGTGTGACTATTTCTTTTTAATCTTTTTTTTTTCTTTTTTCCTTTTTTTTTGTTTTTCCTTGGAGACTGACTGACACTCGTGGGCTCTCGCAAGGGGCCCCCTCCGGTTGTGATGCTGCACTTAATTTTTAAAGTTCCCATCCCGTCAGCCGTGTGTTGCCAGATGATCAACTCTTGAAACATTGCCTGAATTTTAATGCCTTCATTTCTTTCCTTCTGTTTTTGGTTGAAGCCAGTGTTTCAGAACCGCTCACGTAGATCCTGCGGGACTTTGTAGCCGGGGGTGTGGAGTTCTGTAACGCTGCAGAGCCCTGTCTTGTCAAACACGAAAGCCATTTCCCGTAGACAGCTCTCCCTCGCTTCTGTTTCCTGCCTTGTTTGTGTCTCCTCTAAAGGAAAGTGTTAATCCTTAATCCTCTTTGCACACTTTTCGAGGTAGTGGCTTTACGAGCCGGGGGAAGTTACTCTAATCCTGGTTTTAATTCAAACCTGTCAGATTTTTAGCTGTGGACTTTTTTTTACCGTATTTAAAAGAACCTTCAGATAGCCACAGTACAGTGAGATTAGCCAGAAGTGGTGGGTTAGATTAAATTTCTGGTAATTAGCAATAAATTTGAGAGGACAGGAGGCTGCATGAGTCTCTCTCACTCCCCAGACCGTAGCTTCACGTACTTGGACTGTATATGGACCAGACTGGACAAACTGCTTTTTCCAAAGCAAATGGGTTTTTTTTTTTGCTCTACTTTAACTGCACTAAAAAGGTTGTCTAGTGGAAAGAAAATCCTCGAGAACTGACTCTCATGCTGTCGTTGTAGCAGTGTTGGAAATTTATTGCTTCTTTCTTCCATTTAGCACGTCCTTTAGTTTTGCCCTTCCCAGCAGTATGCACCTTCCAGAAACGGGCACGGAGGGGAAATGAATGAATGAATGAATGAACATCCAGCACTGGGAGCTGGTGTTTGGCAAAGCTGCTTCTGTGCTGCCCAAGCAGCAATCTAACCCCAGTAATGTTTGCTTAAGGTACATGAATTTGAAAATAACTGACACTGTGTCACATCCAGGTCACGTTTGAGCGTTTGCAGTGCAATGCTTGGATTCAGTGCAGACATCTGCCCTCAGAGCTCTCCTGCACGCCCCCCGGGGGGGTTAGTTTGCGAGGGTTTCTATGGGGAGGGGGGGTTACACAAAACTGAAATTGCTGTCACTGTGAAAGACTTGACAGCTGCAGTCATGTGTCAGTGATGGGCGACTGAGGATGTGCTCCGCGTGCTGGGGATGCTCCGGGTGCTGCAGGTGCTGGGGTTGCTCCGGGTGCTGTGAGCAGCAAGGCCAAGAAAAGGGCCCATCACCCCAGCACTCATTTGAGGGCTGAGGAGATCTCCTGCTGCAGAACAGCTAAGCTTCCCAGTTTCAGATCCCTGTTATGTGTTAGAAATTAACAATCTGTAAGTGGCTTTAAAGAAAAAAACACCACCTATATATATCTATATCCCCTCTATAAAATAAAACCCTCTAGTGCAATTTTGTTAGTGGCTTTCAGTAAATCAAACTCCACAGCTAAATTATTAGAGAATGGTACAGTGACGTGTTCGGGTTTTATTGCTATAGCACATAATTCACATGTATCCACACAGTAACAATGTAACATTTATGTAAATAAAAATACCTTTATTGTATTGATTCATAAAATAACCATTTAATTTCTTTTAATTTGTTTACAGTCCTGGAAAAACTATGAACACAAACTTAATATGCAACTAGATTGCCAAAACAAGAGGACAGCTTAGAATGAGCCCTTCTGAAATAGATGGGTTGGGAAAATTAACGGGAAGATTCGTGCAATTAACCCGACCTCTCTCCTCCCGGTGGCGTAGGAGCCGCAGGCGGAGCCTGGGGACTGACCTGGTAGTGAGGGTAGAGCTGACGGTGGGAACGGAGCGGCGGGCGAGGCGGCTGCGCCCGTAACAGGCGGGAGCCGCTG
>VZTM01034523.1:0-23495 GCA_013400555.1 Jacana jacana | reverse complement strand
GTTGCGGGACGTGCCGGTGCCCGGTGAGGGCTGCGGCGGCCGAGCGGCCCCGGCGGGCTGGGGCAGACGGGGATGCCGTAGCCCGGCGGTGGGGTGGGAGAGCTCCGGGGTCTCGGCCGGGTCGGTGGCGGTTCCGAGTCTTCACAGCGCTTTTATGTGTCTTTGGCTCTTTGCTGCCCGCTCGGCCGTGGCGAAGTACGGTCACGGGACACGGGAGCCGTGCGGGACACGGGAGCCGTGCGGGGTGGTACGAAAGGTGATTTATTCCCGCTGCAGACCCTGCTGTAGCCGCTCAGAAAGGAAGGCGAGAGGTGACACGGGAGCTGCAGGCTCGGCAGTGAAGGTTAAGGATGCCTCGTGTGGTCTGTTGTCTGGCGGCTGCGGGGAGGCTGGCTTACGCTCTGGTAGTGGCTGATAAAAACGGTTATTAGCAAACTTTTCCTATTTCCTGGTGACTTGCACTCGTTTGCAAGCCAGCAAGAATGGATTCAGGAGCAAGTGAATTAAATTACATTGCTGCTGAGGAGGTAATGTCTTGGTAGCCTTGCTCTCCTGGAAGAATCCTTGTTGCTTGGTTATTTCTTTTTCCTTCTTCCTACTCCTCAAAGAGTGTAGGATATAAGTTACTCGTGTTCCAGAACTGGGGAACTTGATCTGTGTCTGGCCAAGTTCTTTATCGCAGTCAGTAAACTATACCATGAAGCAGGGAGCACAAAATGAGCAGCCATCGCCAGCAAGGGAATCCTTTCCCTGAAAGTTAGCAGTAATAGTGGGAAACGGCAAGAAAAGCTGCATTTGAGCTCGGTCTGTCTGTTGTGGAGGGGTGAGGGGCCATGGTAATCGTGCCTTTCTGTGCTTGCAGGGTCATGA
The DNA here is from genome assembly GCA_013400555.1 of Jacana jacana. Classification (NCBI taxonomy): domain Eukaryota; kingdom Metazoa; phylum Chordata; class Aves; order Charadriiformes; family Jacanidae; genus Jacana; species Jacana jacana. The sequence continues at coordinate 22,625 of VZTM01034523.1, read as the reverse complement.
GCTGCGGTGGCCAGGCCGGCGGTTGTGCTAGCCTGCTGAGCGTTATCGGAGCCTCTGTGGACTTTGTCTCAGGTGAAAGGAAATTGCTTGTTGCCAGGGAAAGTAGTAGCAGGAGATGGTAACTTTACTTTCCTCCTGTTTGATCTGTTCCTGTGAATAATCTACTGAGCCCCAGCCCTGTGTGTGTGCGGTGTGGCCAAGGAGGAGCATGTGGCACGCTGGAGCCTGTGCTTGGAGGTATGGCTTTTGCATGGTAGCACATGGACCAGAGCTGTCAGAGCAACCGAGCTGAGCTTGCTCCTCTGCTGGGGGTCACTGTGTGAGCCAGTTCAAGTCACTTTAGCCTCCTTGCTCTTTAATGAGCTCCCTGCACAAAGGGTGGAACGCTATGCAGGTGTCCCCTGAGCTGCTGTACCTCTGTTCTGGTGATCTCAACCTTCCTGTGGTTCTGCAAAATGATAGTGCAGCTTTACTGCGTGTATCTTGATGGCATGGTTTAGTTCTTGATTACTTGGTTTGCTTGCCTGTGTTGCCCCGTGCACTGAAGGAATTGTCAATCTTTTAATAAGTTAAAAGGAGCAAGAAGCCTGTAGGACTTGAGCTGTGCTGGAAGCTTGAAGACTCCTTATTCCATCTCATGCTGTCTGGTACCCCTTCTCTGACAGTCCCTCAGCTTCCGTTTCAGTGAGCTCTCAAAGGACTTGTAAAAGCTCTCTCAGGTCACTGGTGCTGGGGGGCTTAGGCAGATGACTCTGTCTCATACAACAGAGCTGCAGGTCATTTGCTCTCAGAAATGCAGCAAATGGTATTAGTTTGGAGGGTCTGCAGGGACAGTGCTGCAGGAACCCTGTTGTTGTATGTTCTGGGAGCTGCTGCTTACTTAAGTGTGCTCTCCTTAGTTGTACTGAGGTTAGATACCTGTCCTGGGAACCGGATTCCTTCTCAAAGGTCTTTGAGGTACTAATATTGAAAATCACCAAATGCCTGGAAAGCCCTGGCTTCAACCTAGGCGTTCCACCAACGCCTGGAATTAGGCAGCAGGAATTCCCCTCGCCACCCAGGGTGCAAGAGCAAAGTTCCTGCAGTTCAGATCCACCACAGTACCTGCATCCCCGCTGCCTGCAAATTCTCTTGGGGGTTAACAGTGAGAGGAGCTTGTTTGGGGGTTGCAGCCAGAGCTGTTCAGAGCCAGCAGCAGTGTGTTGCTACACTGAGACTCCTCTGTTCGGATTGAAAACATTGCAGGCTGGCTTTGGGGGTGTTTAGGAGCAAGTACACTATTGCCTTAGTAGAGTTCTCTGAAAAGTCTAATGCTTTAATAGCATTATGCCCCACTTATCTATGGCTCTTATCTTTCATGTGCACTTAACTGGTGTGAAAAAATCATTTAAGGTATTTCTAGTGTCTGTGGAGACTGTAGTAAGATCAAGGTTGGTATCCCAGGTGCCTTAGCAACATCTAGAAGTAATAAAAACATTATAGAAAGCAGTAATCACTCTTGATTATTTTTTTTTTTTTTAATGTTTCAGATCTAATGACTATCCTTTTTTAAATCCTGATTTCTAACTACAGTGTTTCTGTGGAACTCTTAATGCAAATGGTTGGTTAAACTTCATGCAGTGATGATTAACTTCAGGCAGCCACTCTCAGGTACTTGGAAGAAGCTGCTTTATTCAGCAGGCGCTTCATATTTCCTGGAAATGAAGGCAGTTGAGTTTGCTTCTCCTGGGGATTGCTGAAGGTGGTGTGTTTACATGTCACTCCTGCTCCTGCAAATTTCCTGTCTTTGGCTGGTTCACTGTTCAGGTTATTTATTTTTTTATTGTCCACTACTGGTGGTTTAACTTCGCTGCTCCTGCAGTTTGTACCCTGGCTGGATGCTAATGCTGAATTTATGGGCCCTGTACATTACTATGAGTTGAATATTGCGGGAGAGATCATGTAAAATCATTCTTCAGCAAACAAATCACTGCAGACCTGAAGAGGTCCTGATTGCCTTTGACCTCTGCTGCCACCTGGCAATGAGGGTGAGGAACTTGCCATGTGCTCCAGCTGATTTTTGACTCCCTGTGTATAAATAGCAGCAGTTCCTGGCAAAAGCTCATGATCTGCATGTGTCTCTTGTACCGGGGGCATTCGCTTTGCATAGGGATAAATCTGTGAATTGGAAACTTGAGGTCTCTGTGCGAGGATTGGAGTGTGTATCCCTGTAAATCTTAGGACTGTGACCCTGCAGTTTCCCCTTCCTTAAAGAGGAGCCTCTTTTGTTTTGAGCTGGGACTTGTGTTGCATTTCTTCTTGAAATGCAGGGTAGGGAAGATTTTTTTTTTTTGGTGTTCAGGGGTGCAGGAAAGAAATTTGCATGACACTTGCCTAAAATCTTTCAAGTTGAAGGGGTGTAGTGTTCTGTTTGCTGCCTTGTAGGAAGCACAGGCTCTCTTCTCTCGAGTTGGGGTACCAATTTTCTGTTCCTTGTGTTTCCTCCAACTTGGTGTGAGGATCCTGTGTCTTGGCTTTGCTTTTTTTTAAAAGAAAATGGATTGCCAAAACTGAGGAGAGTAGGCAGCCTGCAGTCTTTGGGGGAAGCCTTTCTGTGTAGGAGAACAAGTGTAATTTGGGTGAGGGCTTGCAGGTGCTGCTGTAATTCCCATCAAAGTGAAATATGTCTCCTTCTGATTAGGTCTCAAGTATGTTGTGTAACTTCTTGTAGCAAGCTTGTAAATGTCTACAAGTTATCTCCCTGCTTGTTCAGTCTAAGTCACTCATAGTGAAACCTTGGCTGTTCCTTCCTGGTGCAGATAAATGCAGGTTGCCTTCTCCACAAGTGGTCTGTACCCTCTGTGCCTTGTTCTCAGCCAGCCCGAGCTCTGGCCATAAGGCTTCCAGCTGAACAACACGGCTTTTTGCTCTTCTGTTTAAGCCTACTCCAGCTTTTGTTTTGAGAAGCTGATTATCAAGGTCTAAACCTCCTAGGGAGCAGTTCTCCGGGTACCTGTTTTGTCTCAGTGCTGCCTCCCTTCTTGCTGTCTCTTGCAGCAGTATCAGTGTGTTGTGAAAACCTCACTGGTCTGTCTCTGAAAATTCAAGTCTGGGGTTTTTTTTGGTTGGGTTTTTTTTTGTGTGTGTGCAGAGTATATGGGAAGCCTTTGGTTAGCTTAGTCTCTGCTCCTGGGTGTTGTGCATGCCTCTTGTGGAAAGTGATAGAGAGGCCAGGCATTTGACTTAGTTGGTTGCTTCTGAATTTTAGAATTTTAGTCTATAAGCTGTAGCTGTAGTGGACACTGCACTGTGCTGCCCACAGCAGGGGCTGCATGAGCAGCTTGTGTTTGCTTCTGACACCAATGAAGCGAAGTACGGGTTGGTTTTTGTTTCCTGAAATTTTGGAAAATAATCTGTTCTGTTCTCCAACCTGAGTGAAAATGCAGAAAGAGTGAAAGATGATAGAATCTGACCTGGGGGGTGGTTTTTTCTTTCTTTTTTTTTTTTCCCCCTAATGTGTTGGTGGATTATAAAGGTAATAAAAGCTGCTTTGTCTGTACTGTGGAGGACTCATTCTCTTCAGAAATGCTTTTAGAAGAGTTTAATGTGGGCTGGTGGGTGTGTTGAGAGGGTAGCTGTTCAGAAAGGATCCTGGGAACTGCTGTCTTGCCCTCTTGGCTGTGAGAAGTGGTTCCCCAGGTCAGGAATACCCGTGTGTGTGGGGGGTTTGCCTGCACATTTTCTCTGCAGTTTAAAACTGGATGATAACAGAAAGGTCGTGTGGCCTCTGCCTTATGAGCCAAACTCTTTTGGCTGAAGAGCCCAGAGCATTTGGTCTGGCTCTGTTTCTGGAGTGGACTCCAAAACTGGCAAATAAACCCCCAACCCTCTGCCAAATTTTGAGGAATAGAAAAGAAAGATAAAGGGGGTATCAGTCAAGCGGTGCAGAAGTGGTTTCTGAAGCTTGTTTCTGAAATACCTTTTGGGCAAAGCAGGGAAAAACTGATCTTGCCTTCCTCCGTGGCAGAGGGCTCGTGGGGAGACAGGGACTTGTTGGTTGAGGAAACTATAAATAATGAAACAATTGCAGCAGGAAGGTAATAAGATATATAGTGCAGTAAGGAGCTTGATAATCTGATAGGGTTAATGTTAATTACAAAGTGTAACCTGTGACTTGGTGCCCAGCAGGAGGGATCAGCCCGGGGCCTTGCAGTAATCCAGGTGGGGAGGGTTAGGGGTGGGTGTTTGCATATGGATGAGCTTCCTAGTGATTTCCAAAACATCTGTAAAAAAACAAACAAACAAAAAACCCCACCCCAAATCAAAACAAAAACAGCAACACAAAAAGAAACAAAACCAACCAAACAAGAACCAACAGCAAACAAACCTGGAGTTTGGCCAGACTGATACTTTTATTGTAAACTTCTGCTTTGGAGTCTGTAAGTAGAGCCTGTAAGTGACTCTTGCAGGGCCTGAGTGGGAGAAAATACACAGCAGCAACAACTGCAAACTGAAGTACTTTTAATAAAGCCTTGGGCCATCACAGAGCAGCTTCAGCTGCAGAGGAGGGGAGTGAGCTGTTGTAGGGACAGCAGCGAAGGTGATCTCACTGGAAGCAGTTTTTATCTCTAAGGTAACAGCCTGGTGTTGGTGGTTCTTGCTCCAGAGCTCTAGTTCAGCTCTACCACAACCAGCTTTTTCAGCCTTTTACTTCTGCCATAATTTCCCCCCCTGCAAACAGGACTGTTGGTTCTTAATTTTAAGGTTGTGGAGTGGCTTCATCAGTAGTTCTCATTCGCAGAGGAGCCTGTTTCTTGAGCTCTGTAGCCCATGTTAACTGCGCTGTGAAAAGGTGGTATTGCTTAAGGGCTATCTCTTCTCTTTTTTCTCTTTCAGTGCTGGTGTTTGAAGCAGAAATTGCTGCAAAACACTTACCTTTAATTATTTAAGCAGAGAAATGTACCTCACTGCTTATTTTTGAAAGAAGTGCAATCCAGTTTGAGATCTTGCTTGCCTGGCTCTTGCCTGTCCTTGGATGTTTGTAGCTCCCGAGTCCTGTTTTCTGATCTCCCACCTGTGGGTGATGTTGGGTTTGATGGTGGTACACCAGGCTGGCCTGGGAGGAGAGTGTGGAAAGGCTGCAGAGTGGTGTGGTCGATGGAGATCCTGGTGATCAGGAGCGTGCTGTATGCGAGAGCAGGTCATGTTAGTCTTTCTGTGTCAGTTTCTGCAGCAATTCCTCTTATTTTAATCATAGAATGGTTTGGGTTGGAAGCAACTTTAAAGATCAGCTTGTTCCAACCCTCTGTCCTGGGCAGGGACACCTCCTACCAGGTCAGATTGCTCAAAGCTCCATCCAGCCTGGCCTTGGACGCCTCCAGGAAAGGGAATTTGATCACGTTTTTACAGTCTCGCAGAGTAGAGGGGGAGAGTCGCCTCTCTAGCCCTGCTGGCCACGCTTCTCTTGATTTAACCTTAATGGTAGGTCCTCTAGTTCTTGAGGGTTTTGTGAACTCCTGTTCTTGTGCCTCCTATAAGTCAGACCGTGCTCTCCTGGTTATTTTTAGCATGGAAAATTTTAAGAGCCCACGTGGTCCTATTTAGCTTTAACTGTGCCAGCCATGTCCAGTTCTCTTTCACCCAGATAGCAATACAGCACTCAGGAAATAAAAACTAACTATAGGGTTTGCAGGGGGGCATCCTGGCCTTGCTGTGTTCCAGTGCTCAGGGTCTGGAACTGTGACCTCTCAAGTGCTGGGGCAGGAGGGAAGCGAAGGAGGCAGGGACTGGTGGCACTGTAGGGTCTGTCCCTGTAGAGCCTGGGGGTTTGGGCACTCAGGAGTTGTCCTTGTTTCACTTCTTATAGAGACTTGGAGCAGCTTGGCCCCAGCACAGACCTGCTTGTGCGTAGAAAGCCCTGAAAACTGGAGCGAGTGCTCGTTGAAATCTCCTCTTGGACCTTGAGAATGAATTATCTGGCTTCTCGGCGGACCTCGTGCTGCAAACATTTCTAACCTTATAAGGATGTGTATACTGAAGGGTTGTTTGTCCTGGCTGGAGAAACAAGGTGCCTTAAAACTGGTCTCGGGCCCAAATGCAAACAAGTAGAATAAATTAACTGTCCTTGGCTTTTTTTTACTAAGGTGGGTGACTGTGGGCATTTGTTCCTGTACTCGTCTCCCTGATCTTTACCAGGAGTTTTCCATAAATCGAGTCAAAACACAGATTTGGAGAAGCTGACTGACCCCTATTCTCCCCTTGGTGTCTTAATCCCATCCTGACCTACTGGGGGGATTATTTAGCCGGTTGGAGAAGTCTCGTGTCCTCGCGGCGGCCCTGCCTCGATAGAAGGAGTGACATTTAGCCGGGATTCCCAACATGCCGGAGGGAAGGGGAAGTGGCTGGTCGGCGCGGGGCGAGCTCTGCACCAGCTCGGCTCCATTTTTGGGGGGTGGGAGGGGCTGCACAGGGGAGCTGGCAGCGGGGCACCCGGTGTGTCTCACCTGTCCCGGCTTTTGCGAGCCCATCGTCTCCGGTCCAAAGCCCCAGGAGCTGCCGCGCGTCCCCGGCCGGCTCCTCCTGCAAGGGCTGCCAGGCTGGGCTGCCTCTGCTTTGGCAGTCTTTAAAGCCATGTGATTTGACAACTTAGCATCTTCTTGTGGTGGTGGTGGTGGTTTTTCTTTTTCTTTTTTTTTATTCTTTCTTTCTGCTGCTGGCAGGAAAATCCCAGCCTTTCTTCCTCTCCCACATGTTTAAATGATCCCACTGCCCCTGCAGTCGTGAGCTGGCTGTCAGACTGGCACTGGAGAGAGGGTTTCGTCGCTCTTAAACGTGTTGGAAAATGAACGTGGGCTTTAGGAGCTCTCCCGTGGAGGAAATGGAAAAGAACTGTGTGCTGCATCTTACAGCTGTTTGGTTGAGGAGGTTAAAAATCAGCTGTCTTCTAGGCATCCCATACGAGGTGACACTGTGACCAGCATGTCAACATTGGGCCACCAAAAGTCTTCCTGTGACCACTAGGAGATGTTTGTTGGTGTTAGCTGTCCCCAAGCCAGCCCGGTGCTTTAGGTGCAGAGGTGCTGCCCTTTAGCCCTCTCCTCACCGATGGGAGGACGTGGGATTCCCATTTAGCAGGAGGGTAATGCAGCTCTTACTGGAACTGCTCAAATGAAAAGCATGAAATTAAATGAGTCTCACAAGGAGCAGTCAGCTAATCCACCAGTCCCCGCTGATCTAAGTATCACAGAAAAGTGAAGAATGTTATCTTAAATTACATTAATGTTTAGAACGGCTCTTAGAGCTGTTTTGTCTGCCAGGCTTGGGGACAGGCCTGTCCCTCTGTGGAGCATCCTGCTCCTGTCCTCCTGTGCTGCAGAGCTGTGTGGGACCATTGTTTGTACGGTTGGTGCAGCTTAATAGGGAACGGGATAATAATAGGGCTGTCTGTTTAATCAGGGAAGCTTGCTGGGAATGGGCTGTGTGAGCTACTTTAATTTGAGTTTGTGGTAGCCCTGTGAGACAGCTTGTAGGGTGGTTCTGCATTAATTATCACAACTGAAGTGGAGGGCAGATGAGCGCTTGCGGTGGCTCACAATGTGCCATTGTGCTGCGGAACATAAATGTGAACGGTTTTGTCTTAGGAATCTACAGGCTTCCCCCTTTCCAGTTACCAGTTTTTTTAGCTCCAAATCTCAGATGTTGCTGTTAACCAGCAGCTCCTTTTCAGCAGTGAGCCCTGCTGTCTGACTGTGCAGAGCCAGCTCCAGTAACTCAGGTTTAGAAGGTACCGAATACGAACATCCAGCGAACAGAGACTTGAGTTTCCCCGAGTAGAACAACGTAAATACCCCATCTGTGATATACTGGAGATGGAATCATAGATGTTACTGGATTTCTTAGGTCATGTCTGCAGCTAACCTTTGGTTTGGGATCGAGCAAGAAACTTCCTCGTCCCTGTTTTTGCTGTTCATTTAACTTATTCCTAACGACGTGCCTCAGTCATTAGGACAGTGTGGGGCTGGCGTCTGAGCGGGTTTGGGTAAAGTTGTGTGTTTGCTCCCGTGGGATGGGAAGGTGTGGCTGGAGGAGGTGTGAAATCTGGAGTGAATATGAAATTATCTGAGGGTTGGGTGCTCAGTTGGAGCCCGCGGGGGGCATGTTTTTGTCCCTCAGCTGGAATGTAATCAGCTCCTGGTGGAAATCGGGGCCCCGAAGGAGAGTCAAGTTTGGGAGCCGTGGTCAGGGTGTTTGCTCTGATAACAAAAGGGTTTTTTCCGGTTGAGACAGACTAAGCAGAGTTGAGAGACTGGCTTGGTTGTCTTCTCCTGTCTAAGAAATACTACGCTTCTAAATAGGAACTAGATAATACTCTCTTCCAGTGGGTGGTTCCCATTTCTAGGACTTCACTATCTCCTGAAAACAATCTTTATTTTTGTTGCTCACTGGCAAAAGTCTTGAGGTCTGTTTGGAGAAAAGTCTGTCCTGTGTAAGCATTGCCAGAGACGTGGTGCTTTGCTTTAATTCCTGCTCAGTACAAACATAAACTCTAAGTGCTTTGTGGCCAGGCTGTTTTGGGGATGTGGGTAACTCTTTAGCTTTGTGTTCCAGCTGCAGACGTTCCTGAAGGAAAAAGGGAAGGCATGTCTGTCCTGCCTCAGATAACCTAGGTGAGGTTTGTAGGTGGAGGACCATGACTGGGACACGAGCCCCAGCAATGTCCAGGCAGGGAAGGGTAAGTAGAGTAAGAGAGACAGCTTTCAGCTCTAGAGAGTCAGAGGAGTAGCAGCTGTCGATATAGTAAATTTTAATGTAGAACAAACTTTCTGTCTCTATCAAAGCTGCTTTTGCTAGACAAATACTGCTCTTACAAGGGTGTCATAGCACATTTCTCATCTTCACTACTGCAAGACCTTTTAGAGGGACTTGTGGTCATCGGGAGATACTTGCTCCATCGGGCTGTAGTTGGATTTTTTTTTTGGGGGGGGGAATTCCTGTGCTGCAGACCTCTGTGGGTGCCCATGCACCAGCCCTTGCAGGGCTCTCAGGGTGTTTGCAGAGCACCTCACCTTCCCTGGGTTATTATGTTTGAGAGAAGTATGCGTTGTCAACCTCTGAAACTCTGAGGGATGTGAGATTTTAGGTGGAGAACTGCAGCATATCGAGTCTGTGTTCTTGGAAGGGCTCGTGGTACAGCTGTGATGTGAACCCAGCCTGGTGCTGGGGACACGGGGTGCTGGCTGCGGTCCTTGTGTGTAGCACCAACCGGCAGGAGAAAGGAGGTGGAATTGGTCTGAGTGTAAAGGTGAGGCAAGGTGAAATCAGTGAGTATAATGGTGAGAAATGTCCAGATATCCCCAGTCTTTGGTGAGGATCTTGTTCTGTGGTCTGCTGGGAAAGCTGCTGTGTGAATTTAAAGAGCGGTGGGAAGACAAGCCCGGGGTGGATGTTAAAATCCTTTATAGGACCATTTCTATTCTGTTCATGCTGACAGAAGGACCTCAAGGCATTCATGAAACTTTAGCCTTCTTGATACCTTCCCTGTGGCTATTTTAACATGGCTTCTGTTTCTCTCTCTAGGTGCAACTGCTGAGGCTCTGCAAAATGGCTCTGTGCTTCCGCAGCTTCACCCTGTATGCCATACCTGGAGTGCTGGCACTTGTTGGCTGCTGGTGGATCTATTCCCACAGAAAAAAGCATGCAGGCTACCATGACAAACAAGCACCAGCCACTGCAGAAGAGCAGCAGGAGGAAGTGCCAGAGAACGATTCAGCACCCAAAACAGAAGCAGGCGTTCCTCAAAGATTGCCTCTCTCCTCAGAAGAGGAATGCCCAGAGAACGAAACCTCGACCTCCCTGCCGCCAGCAGGGCCCACGACGCCCTCTCTTCTGTGTCAGACTCAGGAGAGGCCAGATCTGTCACAGGACCTCCCAGACCTGTCAGTCGCGACAGTTCAGCCCAGCACCCTCAAGGACGACAGTGAAAAACTAGAAACGATAGGATCTCAAGATGAAAGCGGTGTCCCTGCTTGTGTTCCTCTCCCTCTGGTCTCAAGGAGCCCTACGCAGGGCTCGAGCTCTAGCGCAAACAGAGATAGGCAGCAACCAGCATCGACGATACAGGAGCCCTTGGGAATCATGGAGGGGATCAGCAATGCAGAGCAGTCAGATGATTCTTCATTTAAGCCCCCTAAGGAAAGCCAGATGCCAGAAATCGTGCCATCAGATGCTGGCCCTGTGACAGCCCTTTGCTTGGGACTGGAGAAGGAAGCCAATGCCCCACAAGCCTCTCTCGATAATGAAGTCAAAGTTGTATCAAGTCGCAAGGATTCTGCAGCGAGCGTGTTACCGGATAGTTTGGAGTCTGCCTGTGTGGAGCGGTCCAGGGAAGAAGAAATGCCCAAGTCAATTGCCAGTACTGTAGCCACGTGTCAGGAGGAGGACACGCCGCCAGAAGGAGATGAATTGGAAAGAGAGAAGACTGGAGAAATGAGTTTGGAGAAGGAAGAAGTTGAGAAAATCGAGCAAGTAGCAATACAGATAATTTCCAAGGTCATTTTGGCAGCAACTGAGGAAGTGCTGTCTAGTTCTGCAAGTGATGTGTCCAGTTGGATCTGCCAGACCGCTGCCAGCCGAGCTGAGAGACCTCTGGAGACGGGAAGCATTGTCTCCTCTGACGGGATGCCCACAGAGGAAGCCAAGGGAGCAGATGAGAAGGTGGCTACGGAGAGCGATGCTGCGGTACCGACATCCCTGCAGGCAGAGGAACAGCATCGGTGTGTGACGGGTTCCAGCTGTTTAACACACAGCTGTTTGTCTGCCCCTGTTCAGGGAGACACAAAGGACTGTCGGGTGAAGAGCTGGGCGTGCAGTCAGTCCCAAGGAGCTGACAGGACTCTTGTGGAAAACCACAGAGGGTCACTGGAAAGGTCATCTTTGCTTATGGAGGACTCTGGGTACAGCACATACGCATCGGAAGGTGGGACAAGCGTGGAGGACCCATTGCAGAACACAATGCTGTCTGTCTCGTCAGGCCAGCATTCGGACTCACTGAGCATATCTGCAACCCAGGACACATCTTCTGAGCAGAGCTCAGTATCAAGTGAAAAACCGCCTACTCCAAAGCTGCCTGAAGACAGCCTGGTGCCATACAGCAACGGGATACTCAAGGAGGGTAGTCCAGATCTGCCTCATGAGTGTAGCAGGGCAGCGGGGATGGATGGAGAACACTCAGGAGGTAAGGGATCTGCAAATCTTCCTCCAAAAACCTGAACAAAGTTTTGATGTGCTATCACCCTTCTGCTGCAGAACGTGTTTGTATAAATCCTCTTTATGTTTAACTTCCCCAGCAGATCAATGTCTGCCCCTCGTGTGCAGGCAGTAGGCATTTGCTCTCCAAATTCCCATCTCTGTAGCATCCAGTGGTGGCTGGGGGGGTCTTCAGGGTGTACAGCAAAGGGGTGAGAGGGCTGGTGCCGTGTGCTTGAGCAGCGTGGTGAAATGGGCTGTGTCTGGATGCTGAACACCTTGCTGGTTTGAGACCTGCTAATACAAATGGTTTCTGCTGCAGTTCAGGCAGCCTCTGGGTTTTTATCTCCGTTTGTGGGCATCTGCCAAAAGGAAGCTGTAAGGCAAGTTTCTGAGGTGCTGCTGGATGAACCAGGGAAGTGCTCCTATGAATTGTGATAAAATCAGTTGGTCACATACCAATTATCCTGGAGCCTTTTTGCTGGGAAGGGTAGGTGTGTGCCAAGGAATTCCAACAGGGAGCAGTTTTCATAGAGTTCCCCCATCTGTCTGTGTGATGCCTTTGCCTTCTAGAACCTGGATGATCTGTGCCTGGCAGAATGCAGAGCTGCCTGAGCAAATGTTAACCTGTGTGACCTTGGGGATGGATGTTAAAATCCTTTATGGGACCCTGTGCTGCCAACAGCCCTTAATGATGGGATGTCTTTTGTAATTGCTAGGCAGTAGTTGGAACACAGCTTGTTGCAGGACATGGGGCTTGAGTTTGCCAGCAATTAAGGATTAAACCCAAGGGAAGAAGATATTTTTGCCTTGGTGTGAGTGCTGGTGTGACAAGAAGGTACAGGAGTGTGTCGTGGAGCCTGGTGGTGACAAGGGCTGAGAGCTCTGCACAGAGACAGCTGACGGGCAGAAAGGGGGGATACAGCAGGTAAATCTGGTAATGTGGCTGTGTTGGAGAAGAGGTCCTACAGCTGGCCTTCACACCCAGGTGGTGAGACTTAAATCCTCTTCCTCGTCTAGGAGGTCTCTGGCAAACAGTGCAGCCTTTGACTTTCTGGACATCTCTGCTGTGTTTCTAGGGAAGCAGCTCCTGGGTTTATTTTTCTCTTGGTTTTGGGCTGGATGGTCTGAGTACTTGTAAGCAAGTGAGGCTCTTCCTGCTTCTGCCTGTCCGTCTGGATCAACCTTGAGCTACACTGACTGTATCTGGGGTCTAACCAGGAGGAAGCCATGGGGAAAATGTAAAATACCCTGGTGCAGCAGCAGCTCGGTGCCGGTGTTAGCATAGCTCCCCTGTGGCATTCCCAGAGGTGGGTGTGCGGGTTTTTCTCCAGGAATCAAAGGAAACTTTCAGTAGGGTATGTGTGACAGGACTTCATGCTTTCCAAAATCCTGGAGGACCTGATACAGGACTATCCCAACTGAATGCACTGGAGGAGCTCAGTGTAACCCCTGTGGAATGCTGTATTTCATGGTGGTGTGCCTGGTGGCTGGGTCGTATGTGCTGACACGTCTGCTTGTCTTGTAGGTTCGGATGTAAATAACATGGATTTTGTGGACAGTGGCTGTGCCCTGAGGAAGACGGTGACTCGCCAGAACTCTAAGTTGGGAGCAGAATCCAGCAATTCTGACTTCATTATCTGGGAAATAGAGGTCCCAAAGGTAACCGGCTGCCGGCCTGCTTGCACATCCTGCCCTGCCCTACATAGCCATCTTCTGGTTCTTCCAGTCAGGTACTGGCCCAGTGCCACCCCAGGGAGATCAACACCAAATCAAGGAGGATTTAATCATTTAGCTCCCATTAGGACTCAGCAGGAGCGAAGAGCCAGTACACGACTGGGCAACGAGGGGCATGTCAGGGCTGTCCAGGGTAACGCTGGTTGTTGGACTCATTGTTTCCCGTTATCTTCTCCCCCAATCTGTTAGTCTGACGCTTTGAAAGCACTCAGAAGGCTTTGAGGGTACATGGTTATTAGGAGCAGGTGATGAATTATTGCTTTTTTCTTTCCGCTGTGTAGAAGAGTTAAGTTTCACCCTGCCCAGCTCTCCCAGGCCTCTGGGAGAGGGTCTAATGGGTGGGACAGCCTGCTTTACTCCCCTGTGAATTTGTCTATTCCCTTTCTAATCTAATTAGTGTATTTAAAAATTGCTAGAACTTAATAATTCATATTTGAATGAAAAATGCATGTAATATTGTAGAATCACAGAATCATTCAGGTTGGAGGAGACCCTTGGGATCATCCAGTCCAACCATCAGCCCTACTCACCAAAGTTCTCCCCTACACCAGATCCCCCAACACCACATCTCATTGACTCTGACACACAGTCAGGGATGGGGATTCCCCCACCTCCCTGGGCAGCCCAGTCCAGGCTCTGACCAATATGTTTTTTTTAAAAAAGCAAAAAAAAGGCAAAAAAAAAAAAAAGCAGTGGGAGATTGGGAGAGAATGTGACCACTTGACTGTGGGAAGGCAGTAGCCTTTAGCAGGCCTGGTTTTGTCCCATTGTGTCTTTGTGTCATTCTACAAGATATGGGATGGATCTATCAAAGCAAGCTGTGGTTGTTGATCTCTGTTTACCCCGACTGACCACAGACCAGCTGAACGCTTCACTGGTCCAGCACTGCCTTACACTTATCCTGCCTGGCCCTGGGCTACTGGAGCTGGGAACGTGGGTGAAATAAGCCACAGGGAACAGTGTTGTTTGACCTGCATGTCTCTTCCTGACTGTTGCTTTTTTGTCCCTTTCATAAAGGAATTAGTTGGCCGCTTGATCGGCAAGCAGGGAAGATTTATGAGCTTCTTGAGGCAAGCGTCTGGTGCCAAAATTTATGTCTCAACACTACCTTATTTCCATGACTCCCAAGTCTGTCACATCGAGGGTAAGTGGAATGTCTCTTTTATTCATGGTCTAACATGTAGCCTGGGGGCCTTCATTAGATGGGCTTAAACAGATTTAGTTTTGTGTGCTTAAACAGTTTAGTTTAGTGCAAGTCCAGTGCTTGACAAAACGCTTCTGCCAGTGTATTGGGTTCATACTGGAGGCTAGAGCTGTTGAAACTGGGGGCCTGGTGGTCTGAGCTGCTCATGTTGGTCTGAAATCAAGTCACATGGCCGATCTGTTAAAACTTAAATTGTTTCCATAGCGCAGAAGGCTTCTGGTGGCTGAATTGCTTCATGTGGCAGGGGTGGGGGGTGTTGTCAGCATATCTGTGCTACAGACTTTCTGTGGGGTTCTCCTCTCCCAGGCTCCTCGCATCAAGTAGAAAAAGTGCTGAGCCTGATCAGCAAGAAGTTCAAAGAGCTCTGTCTCACCAACATCTATGCTCTACCTCCACCAACACCACTGACGCTTCATTCCCTCCTCATGACTGCCTGGGTAAGTCCCAGCTTGCTGCCCGTGCTGGGGCAGGGTGGGAGGCTGTGGCTGGCTGGCAGCGTGGAACCATTTAGCTTGGAAAAGACCTTTAGGATTATAAAGTCCCACCATTTAACCTAACCAACACTGCCAAGTCTGCCACTAACCCGTGTCCCTCAGCCTGTACATCTTTTAAATGCCTCCAGGGATGGCAATTCCACCACTGCCCTGGGCAGCCTGTTCCAATGCACAACACCCTTGTGGTGAAGACATTTTTCCTAATACCCAATCTAAGCTTTTCCTGGTGCAAATTGAAGCTGTTTCTTCCTGTCCCATCACTTGTTACTCGGGAGAAGAAACTGAGCCATGTTTCTTTGCTGACTCTGGGCATCTCAAATCTATAAAGTGACAGTCACACAGCTGTCTCTGTGGATGTGAAGACAGGCTTTGTTCTTCAGAAGTGAATTTATGCTGGGAAATTAAAGGCATTTTAGATGTATTCTGAACAGGGATAGCGGTTGGAAGCTGCCCAGCACAATGGTGTCTGACAGCTGGGGTAAATTACTTGGAAAACGAGGCCTCTGTGACAAATCTTGGACAGTCCTTGCAAAAACTATCTTGATGTTTGAAAACCCCGGTGGGCAGGGAATCTGTGCAAGTTGCACTGTGTTGGTAGTGCTGCGTGACTTGACCCCTATCATTTCTGACTCTTGCTTGCTCATCTCTTGGGTAAATCAGTCTTACAGCTGCTCTGTGCCCATAGTCTCCTTGTGTTCAAGGTGGGTCCTGCCCCGGGTCAGATTTCCTTTAGAATGGAGTGGAGTAACAGGGAGTAGCTTTTCTGCTCCTGATCCAAAGCAGCCTTTGGAAGTGAAACACCAGAGTGTCAGGGTTTTCCCACCCCTGGCTGTGAGACTCGGGAGCTGGTGGTGGAATGTGGAGCTGCTGTGAATGAAGCCTGTGTTAT
This sequence comes from Jacana jacana, assembly GCA_013400555.1. Taxonomy (NCBI): domain Eukaryota; kingdom Metazoa; phylum Chordata; class Aves; order Charadriiformes; family Jacanidae; genus Jacana; species Jacana jacana. The sequence continues at coordinate 7,078 of VZTM01034523.1, read as the reverse complement.
GATGAGTGCTAATGAGAATGCCTTTCCTCCATGGGACAGCTCTTCCTCCCGGATGGAGTCACGGTAGAGGTGGTTGTGGCAAACCAGGTGGATGCAGGGCACATGTTTCTGCAGCAGCATACGCACCCCACCTTCCACGTCCTGAGGAGCCTCGACCAGCAGATGTATGCCTGCTATTCTCAGCCTGAAATTCCAACCCTGCCAACTCCAGTAGAAGGCAAGTCACTTGGTTGCACACAAATTGTTCAGTTAAGAAACGTGGAGGGTCACACAAAAGCCTGGTGCCCCTGAGTTAGGCCTGAGAAGCTTCCCAGTGGATGAGACTGTGATAGTTCACTCGTCTTATTAGCCTTTTTAAGCTGCTGCCATAGTACAGATGTAGCTGTACTCTTCTTCACCCCACTCATCCCTGGAGAACTTCCTCAGCTGCTTGAAATTCCTTGTCCAGCTTCCTTGCTGTCTTGAAATTCAGGAGGAGATAAGTTCAGTCTCAGGTTATTTCTGATCAACTCAGCATCTGGTGTATTTTTGCTGGCAAAGTGAGGAACTACTCCCAGATCTTCATAGTGTCACTGTCTGCATGAGATGTAGGGGAGGAGGGGGTGCCACATGGAAGGGGGTTTATTGGCACTTGCTTCCCTTTTTAGAGCCAGACCCCTGTTAGTGACCAAAGGCTGGAAGGGAACTGGGTGCCTGGGCAGAAGAGTGGGGTGGTGTCAGACAGACCTGGGAGTAAAACCCATCTCTCCTGTGTCCCAGCTTCAGACGTGGAACGATGGGGGGTGCGGGTGGTGTTGAAGGAAGATGGAAGCAGCTTAAGAAATGCTCTTGATTCTCTGTAGATAACTGTGCAGCGCTGTACGGATGCCTGAAGTGCTGATTTTGGGAAATGCACTGACACTGAGCCTGTCTTCTCTGTACTCTTACGTTCTGCAGTTGGTATTATCTGCGCGGCTCCAGGCCTGGATGGAGCATGGTTACGGGCTCAAGTCATCAGCTACTTCGAAGAGACCAATGAAGTGGAGCTCAGATACGTGGACTATGGAGGATACGACAAAGTGAAGGTCGACACGCTCAGACAAATCAGGTCTCTAGCTCCTCTTCCGTGGCCTCAGGCCGTATCTGCTTTGAATCTGCAGCACAGGCATCCGTACCCTTTGAATTGCTATGGTTTTTTCCACAGCTGAAGTGGGAAATGGTAGAAAAGTTTCTCTCGGCAGCGGGTGTGGATTCCTTGGGAGCACAGTAAACTTCTGCAAGGCTTTTTTGAAGGGGAGGAGGGAGGAAATTGCAACTTATGCCTCTTCAGTGTGGAAGCTGAGCAAAAGGATGCCTTCAGGAGGCACCAAAGTGTAGTGAATTGATGAGCTAGGAGTACGATGTGGATGCTCTAAGCCCCAGTCCTGGCAGCTGGGAGAGATGTATTGGATGAGGGTTTTCTTACCCAAGCCCATTAAATACCTGATTGTGCCCTAAAGTGGGAGAAAAGCAGCACAGCCTCCATTATGGAGGTGGTTTTTGCTTCCAGCTCAGTCCAACTTGCTGTGCTAATGAGCCAGTTTATTGCTGCCATTTAGATTGCTGGGAAAAGAGTCTGGTTTGTTGTTTTGTTTTAGACTGTCGTCAATCTTAAACTGAATTCCTGATAGAGCGATTGATTAATCAGTGTCACCTTAACGAATACAGGAGTAACTTAAAGCCGTGTTCTTATTCTGATTGATTTCTCTTTTCTCTAAGGTCTGATTTTTTATCACTACCTTTCCAAGGAGCAGAAGTTTTACTAGACAACGTGGTGCCACTTCCAGGTAACAGAGCTCTCGAGGTGCGGTTGGTGCTCCTCCTGCAGGTTTAAATGGATGCCAGCCGTGTACAAGCAATGATTCTGGCCAAACCTTCTCCCTCCTGTTGCAAGCGCAGCCTCTGATGTGACTGGAGCAAGGATTGGGAAAATTGTATTTTATTTTTCTAAATGTGCTAATAGGGCATAACCAGCTCTGGGGGAAAGATGATAAATGTCCAGGCTTTTTCCTGCGTGGAGGAGAGAGTGAATTGCTCTCCTAAACAGCAGGACGGGCAGGGTGGAGGAGTAGCTGTAACTGCAACTGCTCTGCCGCCTTCTGTCACAGAGTAGCTGTAAATGCAAACTTTGTTTTTGATCTGCCAGACAAAAATCTGACCCTTTCTTACTGAATTGACTGATGTGGGTAGTTCTGCGTTCAAAAGACCTGCCCTCCCCGCGCTGGAAGAATGTCAGGCACTGCCTAGAACTGCAGAAGTTGCCTTTTATTTTTTGCCTCCCCTGTTAGGGATGCCTACTGGGTTGGTGTCTCAGAAGGGTGACAGTAGGAGGTAGGGCCAGGTCTCCCCACAGGTGTTGGTGGCTGGCAGGGCTCTGGGAGGCACGGGCCCTGCCGAGGCTGGAGGTGGATGGCAAGGTTTCTTCCCTGAGGTAATCGACCTCCTGTGGTATTTGTGGGGATGTGAGGGGTTCAGTTCCATCAGATGGGGTTCAGACCATCTCAGCTGCTGGAGATGGTCTCGGGGTGGGGAACTGTGGGCGTTGAGCTGCTGGTCCTTGCAAGGAGTGTGTTTGGCACAGCTGAGGTGCCACCAGCCCACACCATAAATGCTTTTGAGTTCCCCTGTATGGTACTGCACTGCGCAGGGGCAGGAACATCCTGAGGCCCCTCAGCTTAGTTTATTAAGGAACAAAATACTAATGGCTACTCAAAGCTACTGCAGAAGTATAGTTTTCTGTCTTTAAAGCCTCCTGATTCATCAGCCACTTATGTTCACATTAACTTAGCTAGCGGCTTTAGAAAGCACTTCATCCTTTCCCCTCGGCAGCACAGCAGGCGTTAATACTTGTGTGATCTCCAGCTTAATAGACTGGTTTCAGCCAATGCCTGCAGCAGCAGTAGGTGAGGATTCTCTGCTCTAACTTCTGTGAGGGTCAGACAAGATTAGCTTAATAGTCCCTTCTGGCCTCTAAAGCCTGTGCATCTCTCATTTGTTTTCTCCTGCTCTTTTCTTTCCAAAGATGAGGATCACTTTTCATCTGAAGCGGACGCCGCTGTCAGTGAGATGACCAGAGGCGCAGTCCTGGTGGCGCAGGTACTGGAGAGCTGTCTGGAGAAGCCTGGTTACGGGTCTGAGCGCTGCTGTTATCCCCTCTGCCCTCTAGCATTCTGTGTCCTAACATCAGAAACAAAGCCAGAGCCTGTAAGCCCAGCTTCTGGGTAGGGTTCTTGTTGGGGAATCTTAGAATCATAGAATCACAGAATGGTTTGGGTGGGAAGAAACTTTAAAGCCCACCCGGTGCCACTCCCTGCCCTGGGCAGGGACACCTCCCACCAGACCAGGTGGCTTCAAGCTCCTTCCAACCTGGCCTTGAACCCCTCCAGGGATGGTGCAGCCGCAGCTTCTCTGGGCAACCAACCATTTCCTCCAGCCTAGACAGAAGCAGGGAGGTTCTCATCTGCAGCTGAGTGATGCCAGCCTTGCATCCCCTGCGGCTCAGGCCAGACTTGCTGCACATCAGTGGGTTTTTTTCTGTCTTTTCCAGGTGACAAACTATGACAGTGCGACAGGTCTGCCACTCATACAGCTGTGGAACTTGATGGGAGATGAGGTGCGTTTGAGAAAGTACTGATTTTTTCAATACTTAGAGTTTACACAGAGACTTTTTACTCTTGATGAGGGATTTGCTACTGTTTCTTGTTAGTGGTTTTTTTACCTTCCTACTCTTTTTTTTCTGTTCACCTTCTAGGTCCTGTCAATAAACAGAGCTCTGGTGGAAAGAGGATTTGCTCAGTGGCTTGACTACTAGCGGTGTCCTAGATGCCTTGACAACTCTTTCTGCAGAGAAAAAAAAGAAAGAATAACCCTTGTTTTGCACTGTTACAATTCGGTTTGGCAACCTCTTTGCGAGAAGACCTGTTCACACCGGTGTGCAGAGTTGTGTGGTCCATTGAAACGCGTTTTGCTCCACTGTTACCATTTCACTAGAAAGACATACCTCATCTCAGTGAAAGGCGGGGTGTTAAAAAGCCATACTGAACAGATACTGTAGCTTTAAAGCAAAAACAAACAAACAAACAAACAGAAATCCTCCCTGGCCTCTGCTCAAAAAGTTGAATGGGGAAAAAAGCTGTAACAGCTTGGGGTGGGCTTGAAGGTGGCGCGTGCCCCTGCAGCCTTTCCTGTGGTCGCGTCCTCACTGGAGACGTGCGATGCCCTAGGGCCCTAGCCTCTGCTTTTCCTAAGTTATATCGGTTGTCCTTACGTGTTATTTTTTTAACCAGGCTCTGCCTCTGAAATTAATGAACGTTATTAAGGAATTTAATGTTCAGTTATGGATTATTATTATTTTTTTTTTTTTTCTTCCTACATCGTGCCACTAACCTGCACAAACAACATTCATCTTGTGTCTTCCTGACGCCGGGAGGGAGATGAATTGCATTCGTTGCACTCGCTGTGGCACGTGTCTCACTGCAGTCATGGTTTTTAGGCTCGATATGCTTAAGGAAGAAAGCTTCTCCGTGCAGGTGCTTGAAGTGCAGGATGTGTTACCACTACAGTCTTTTGCTCTGAAATGTCGCGTATTTAAAGAAAAGAACCGATTGCCAAGCCCAATTGTAGTTTATATTTTTCTAGCTGTGCAAGTCTGTAAATATATATAAAAAAGAGAAAAAAAAAAAAAAAAAAAAAAAATNNNAAAAAAAAAAAAGCATTGTAATATTTTGTACAAGAAAAACCACTGGAAACAAAGGGAACTTTTCAGAACCTTTTTCACACCAAAATGTGCGATGTAGGTAGAAGCAGTTTGGGTGCATTAGGGTAGCTGACGTGTTTGGAGCATCTGAGTGGCGGGAGTGTTTCGGCTCTGCCGTGTGCGGGACTGGCGTTCCCGTGGACGGCTGTCTGGTTGGAGCTGGGATCACTGCATTCTGTGCTATGTTGCTGTACAGATCTTGTGGAAAAAAAAAAACAAAAAATCAAAGAAAAAGAAACAACTTGGCATTAATATTGCAGTGGTGTTTTCTCTCTCTCTCTCAGTTGTTTGGTTTTTTTTTTGCTCCTTTTTAGATTTCTATCACGTATTTAAAATTTTGCTCAAGTAATTTAAGATGACTTAATACTCTTAAACAGATGCCCTCTAATGTATATCATTTTAGATATGTATTGAGCTGGGATTTATTGCTGGCGGAGAAGATATTTGCCAGGAAAACAGTTGATGTAGTCAGTCCCCAGAATTTTTCAGGTGTATTGAAGGATGTCTTTACATCCTGTGAGCTAACATGTCAGTGCATCACATATTTGGATAGTTGCCTACAAAAGCATTTGGTCCAATCCCTTCTGAGATGGTATTGTTATGGCCTTTTTTTTTTTTGAGTTCTCTCCTATTCGGCGCTTGGGATTCCGTGTTTGTTTGCAGTAACCTCCAACGGGAGCTAAATTCGGTAACTCAGTTAAATCTATAAAACATATATCCTCTTGGAATGTTTCTTTCCATTTCAATTAAAGCTCGAATTTTAAGCCGTCTTAAACTGTGCTGACTGAGAGCCTTCATTTCACAGAATCCCAGAATGTCAGGCATTGGAAGGGACCTCGAAAGCTCCTCCAGTCCAACCCCCTGCTGGAGCAGGAACACCCAGAGCAGGTCACACAGGAACGCCTCCAGGTGGGGTTGGAATGTCTCCAGGGAAGGAGACTCCACCACCTCCCTGGGCAGCCCCTGCCAGTGCTCCCTCACCATTTGCTGACCTTACGCCCCCTGGGGTTGGGAAGGGACCTCAGTGGGATCCACAGGTGAGAGGACCCCGATGGCAGAAGGGTCAGGCTTCAGATCTCCTGGGGGTTCCTTTTACTTCCAGCTGAAAACTGAGATTCTTTATATGATGAATTAATTATTAGAAAGCCTTAGTCTGAGCACTGGTACTTAAGGCTGTTCAAACTTTTGGGTGTTTGTGGAATTAACCTATTCGGGGTGCTCTTTTGGGCACCCTTGAGTCGAATATGGACTGCTTGGGAAAGAGCAGGGGAGAAGGCACGGGGCAAAATAGGACCAAGGGGGGGTTGAAAGGAGTGAGTTGTACCTGCATCTTCCTTTCTGAGATGTGGCAGCAGCACTTTGTGCTCCTCTGCAGCCGGGGTGGCTTCCAAAGGGGTGGTGGCGCCGCTCGTAACACCAGCAGCTCTGTGGTTCTTGGCTGCGAAGCCGGGGCTGAGCGTGTGTGTGTCTGAGCTAAGCCCTCCCAGGGGGTTAGTTTGACCAAAGTCGTTCAAAGGGGCTTTCCCCTTTGAAAAGTGGTAATTTTATTACGGGTGAAATGAATGGAGGTCTCTGGAGATGCTTAATTTATCACTTCCTCCCAGAGAACTTCTCACTGGCTGCGTTCCCGTGTTCCCCCATAGCAGCCCCGGGAAGCCTGGAGCTCCAGCTCTGGCCTGGGATGAGGGGTCCTTCCTCTGCCCCTTGTCCTCCTGCCCAGAGCTCGTCCCTGCGTTGAGCAGCACCTTCCTGCCATGGCCAGTCCTCAGAGAAAGCCCCGAGCGGATTTTCCTGGGGCCCGTGGACTGAAAGGCTCCTCAGTGAGGACGGAGGGGAGGAGCGAAGAGGGTGTTTTTGGAGTGGATGGAGGAGAATGGTGCCCCTGTCTGACGCTGGCGCAAGGAGAGGTCCAGCTCCTCACCCCTCGCAGCAACGTATGCGGCAGGGAACCTGCCTCTGCCCTCCCGGGGGGGAAACCTCAGCAGCAGTGGGGTTTTCCTAAACAGAAAAGAAAAAACCCAAATATACATATATATATATAAAAAAATCAGCTGCAAAATCTAATGCTTTTTATTTTCATTCTGTATTGGTGCCACAAATCTGTCAGGTGCTGCCTGTCGGAGGCTGCTGAGCTGGAAGTGGAGAACATGTGTCTTGCATTTAGTTTATTGCCTCAGGGATTCTGTTTTGGCTTCAGTCACCTCTGCTTCCTCTCCCACTCCTTCCTCACCCCCTTCAGAAGGAAAACCAGTCGCGCTGCAAGGCAAGAGGGGGGAAATCCTGGCTGCCTTGAGCAATGGCAGG
>VZTM01034522.1:56700-67974 GCA_013400555.1 Jacana jacana | reverse complement strand
AACCTAGCATTAAAAAAGTTTGGCAAATCCTGATTTTCCAGGGAGACCATAATTTTACAGAAAAATAGCTTATGTAAAATTTGCCTTAGGGGGAAAAACAAAAAAAAAAAAGTATTTTCAGACAACTTCAACTTTTTTGGCCTATATTATCCAAGAAGATAAATTAATAAGACCTGTCTATTTACTCATCCTGTTCATTTTGCTTCACTGGAGTTATATAGATATAAAATCAACACGTATCACTAAGGGAGGAATCAAGCTTCCTATACACCTGAAATAGGAGGAAAGCGAAATTTTGGAAACAGGAGAATTGAATTCAAGAGAAAATGTTGTCTATTTTAGAACTTGACATAATTACAGAGATAGAAGATGACACCAAGTGCTGTGGCACACATGCAGTTGCACCATTTTCATGCTGCTTCCATGCTATAAGCTGCAGGCTTCAACCATCTCCTTTTCCAAAACCATGCAACACACAAACAAATTTGTACTAAAAAAAATTATCTTGGGGATAGAACTTCACTACGAGATGTGGAGCTGGAACTATATAACCTCATCAGCCTACAGGACTAAAGGTGCCCTGTGTCCACTGCTCCAGTGACTGCCACAGCTAGTGCTACTGAAACAGTGGACCTGTGGTCACTTGTTGCACAAGAAAAAACATATATTATGTAGCAATCATACAAAATGTAAACACTCAAGGCCAGCCTGATCTTCTAAATAATTACTTTTGGTTCAATGGGCAAGCTCTGGCTTTCTAGTGTGCTGTTTTACAAAGATGTGGTTTAATTGATTTACCTAAGCAGTATTTACATAATCTCAGAATTCAGTCAGCCTACAAACTAATTAGATGAGCCTGTATCGGGCTGATATTTTAAGAAGATTGTTTTAAAACACATAAGCATCACAATGTGTCAGTAAATCTACATAAGTGATTCTGCATTACTTTTCATACCTAATTGCACAAAGTATTTCAGCAGAAGAAACTTTGTCTCAAAATGAAGTCTCTTGACAGTTAACTGTAAAACTCTCTCAACCACCCAGAAAAAACTACTTTCTGCAAATATTTGACCCAATCTATATATTAAGTTTTGCTTATACTGTATAATATAGAAATTAAAAGATTGCCCTAAACATATAAGAATATCTCAAGTGTCAGAAGTGCATAAGGGGAAACAGAATTTAGATCCAGTTGTTTCGAGGCACAAGTTATCAAATACTCACAGGCTCTTCAACTCTAGCTTAGTTAACAACTGCAGAAAAGGTTACTCCATTCCAAGCATGTAGTTCTGAAAGACCACCACAAAAGTACTATCATCTCTTCTTGGTATCAGTACATATACCATCCACAGTGATTTAGATAAGGTACCCAACCCAATCAAATCAAATAGCATACACAGTACCCTGAACTCCTCTCTTGAGAATAGCTATTTAGTCACATCAGAAGTGACTGACAGTAACTAAACTAGGTATTTTTTTCTTCACAATTTGTGCTAAATCTCTGCATTTTGGTTATTTGAATAGGAAACTAAACCTGTTGTTCAGTCAAAGCTAAGGAATTACAAAGTGGAATTACAAAGTGTCTCTCCCGTCTCTTCTCTCAATACAAGAGACTTTCAAATACAAAACAAAAACAAAAAAAAACCAAGAAATTAAACTGTCTACCCCATTAAGAAAGATAAGAAGTAATGAACTAAACTCCAGCAAGGGATTTTTAGGGCAGCCATCATAATAAAGTTCCCTAACAGCAAGGTCAAATAAGTGCTTGATGGAAGAAATAGTTATAGCAGGTCAGAACAAGGGTACATCAAATTATTACTCTGTCCTCAACAGCAGCTGGTGTCAGAGGCAAGGAGAGGACAAACAAGTAGGTATAATTTTCCCAGGACACTTCCCCCATTTCTAGCAACCCTCAGTTCAAAGACATGCTGATATCTTGTTTGTAACAAGCTTCTGTGGAATTTTCTTCCAAGTTTCTTAAATTGCTATTTGTATTCACATAAAAGCTTAGTATCCTGAACATCTTCATCAAACAGTTCCACAGGTTAACTACACCTAATGGAAAGAAGAGTCTCTCAAGTTTCCTGGGACCTGCCTCCTATTAGTTCCCTTCACATCCTTTGCTTCACAGACAGGTAGATGATTTATATATAGCTAGAGGCTTAGGTACTGATCCCATCAGTGGGCGTGAGAGCAGTAGACAAATGATCTCAAGGCACTTTCCAACTTTACCTTCCAAAGTGACTCCTCCTTCGAGATCATTTCCTCATTTACGATACAAATAGTTTTCAGCTCAAACTCAAAGCAGGTGGCTGGCCAGGAAAACTAAGCTCCTGTCATGATACAGGATAGCCAAAGCAAAACAAACTATTTCAGCTGAGAATAAAATCAAGAGTTTGAATATTTTCAGCCTTATTCTCTCATTCCTTGCACAACTTCAATGCATGTATTTCTGACTGCTGCATAAAGAACTGCCCACATGGGCACCAGGTCTTTATTCCTAATGGGCGAAGTTAATCTAGAAGTAACTAATATAAAGAGTTCAAATTGCTCCTTCCAGTATTACCTTTCATTTCCTTACTGCATCCATCTTCTATTACCCCATGGTTGGGTTTAGCTCAGCCACGGGACAGCTCTTCAGCCCTTTATTATCCTAAATTACTTTGTAACTCGGAAGTGTTACCAGCACCGTTTTTCATCCTCTGGCTGGTCACTGATTAAATATATATACAGGTGTATCAAATACCACTACACAAACACGGTAGCTGTCCTCAACACTGACAGCGGGTAAACTTTTTAATTAAAATGCAATCAGTTGAACGCTGCTCCCTCTCTCAAAACAAACAGGCAATTCTGTTTAATCAGAAGTCACCGCGCTCGGAGAGTGCGTTTCTCCCTCCACGGCAGGATTCAGGAGACTTCATTATCTCTGCGCCTACTGATCAAACACAATTCCAAACAACCAACTTCACAAACCCCGCTACCCTAAAGTACTTCACTTCGGCGTTGCCTTTGTTCCCTACCTGGCTCTAGTCATTCCAGCGATACATTTTACGCATCAGGGCTTACCTACGCTTTTTACCTACATTAAGAAAAACGAACTCGGCTCTAGAAGTGCTGGGCGCCGGCCTCTGCACCCCTCACCCCAGCACCGCCTCCTCTCGCACCGCCAGNCCCCCCCAGCCGCGGCGGGGTCACGGGGGTGATTTTGTGGCCATGGCTCGGGTAGGGCTGGCGGTGCTTGAAAGGTAAAACGCGTCAGCGTTGTTAACATCGAGACCGGTCTTTAAAGTGACGCTTCGTAACTTGTACCGCCGTCGCAGTGGGGATGAGGCCAGGGGTAGGCCCTGGGCTGTCACCTGAGGTTGGGGCTGCTCCACAAGGTGTCAAAAAGAGTAAAGAATTCACGAAGTTGAGCAACCGGGATGTAGTGACCTACTTTGACATCAGAGCAGCGGGAATAGAAAGTCCCTAAAAAGAAAAAGCCCATAAGCATAAATGATCACTGTTCCCACTACTCTGCACTGGTGAGGCCGTAAGTGGAATGCTGTGTCCAGTTCTTGGTTACCCAGTTCAAGAGAGACGGGGAACTGCTGGTGAGGGTCCAGCATAGGGCAACACAGATGATTAAGGGATTGGAGCATCTCCCTCATGCGGAAAGGCTGAGAGAGCTGGGACTCTTTAGCCTTGAGAAGAGAAAGTTGAGGTGTTTACAATCTATGTTTACAAGTATCTAAAGGGTGGGCTGAAGGAGGATGGATCCAGGCTCTATTCAGTGGTTCCCAGTGACAAGACAAGGGCACAAGCTGGAACATAGGAGGTCCCATCCAAATATGAGGAGAAACCTCTTTATGGTGAGGGTGACAGAGCACTGGCACAGGCTGCCCACGGAGGTTGTCAAGTCCCCTTCTCTGGAGACATTCAAGACCCTCCTGGATTCAGTCCAGAGTGATGTGCTCTGGGCAATCCTGCTTTAGCAGGGGCATTGGACTAGGTGATCTCTAGAGGTCACTTCAAATTCTGACAATTCCATGATTCCAAGCCCCAGATGGAATAGGAAGTTAAATAGTATCCTGGTGGTAGCTGATGGGATGAAGGTGTGGCCTCACCTTGTTATTAAGGTATTACCTTAAGTAATTTTAATACTAAAACCACACCTCTAGGAGGAGTTTGTATATGTAAATCTAAGACTGCCTTAGTATAACAAGCCAGACAAAAGTTGGGATGTGCACAAATTTTTATTACTTAATTACAAGTGACCAATCAAGTATTTTGATGTGATTTTCCTTCATTACATTTTTTTTTTATAAAAGAGCCTATGTGTTTCCTAACAGGCGTGCTAGCTTTGTAAATTATCAGCTAGCACCCTTTTCTGTACAGAACTGGAAAAAAACAAGTATCTCAACTCAGTGTGTTGATTTGCTCTCTCACACTGGGTGAAGAACCCAGATTTAGGATCATGCATGAAACCCCACCTCTGAAGGAAAAGGCTAAAGGCTCCCATTTAAGCAGGTAGCGTTGGAAATTGCAGCACGTCCAGTCAACACCACTACTTTGGAGGGTTGTAGCAAAAAGCATATCTCACCCTACCACTGGGCTTTTTTCAATGGAAAAAAAAAATAATAATTTTTAGAGATGCAGCAGTTGTCTCTTGCTGAGAGAGGCCGGTATGAGTGCTGTCACCTCTCAAGGTGATGTGAACCTGCACACTGAACCCTGAGATCGTGAGAGTTTTTATCACTTCCCCAATTTACATAGTGTATACCTTAGAGGTTATTGGACTTTGGCAATAGTGTGTTCTGCCACAGGAAAAGCGGGAACTAATTAAAAATTTAATTGCCAAAAGTTCTACTTTAGACTTACTGGGACCTTCTCTTTAGAGCAGTTATTATTTGAGAAGAAATTCTGGAAGTGAATGTCTGCTTTTCCAGGTTGATTTTCTTTTTACTTTTTCCGTGGTGGCTCTTGCTTCCCCCTCATTCAGACAGAAGTATGATTTCCTCCCTGGGATATAAAGAGACGGTGCAAGAAAACTGGCTGTGGGCAAAGGGACTCACCCATGCAGGGAGGTTGAGAAGCCTCCTGGAAAGGTGCATTTATTCTCGGGATTACCGACTGTGAAAATGAAAATGTCAGTAGTTTTATTGACATGGATACATGCGAGTGAATGCAGTGAACACTGCACTGAAGGAGAGCGGTGGAGTCTCTCTCCTGTGCACACCTGGCCATCCACCTGGAACTGCAGCCGGGCTGCCATTCACGGAGTGGGTAGGGATAGCATTTGGTTACCAGCTGTTTCTGCAAAAGAGGAGAAGGGGGTTGGGTTAGGGTCACAGTCTCACTGACCCACCTCCTGGAGCTGCCAGCAGAGCTGAAGGGGTGGAGAAAGCCAGAGCTGGATGGCCCCTTCAAGGCCCATGGTGATTCTCATCTGCCATCTGTCACCCTGCGGCTTGGCTTTGTTCAGGGGCGGAGGAGCTCCTCAGTCCTCACCACGCTGAGCAATTGTTACCGTGCTCCCCTGTCAGCTCTACAGAAACAAAACACTGCTGGAGTGAACAGTTTTCATTACCCACATATAATTAATCATCAATTAAGCTTGAGGAGCAGAGCCACCTATTAAATATCATCTACTTACACTTGGAAACTGGTTGATGTAAATCCAGCTTCCTTGACTCCCTAAATCTATCAACTGCTGTGCCCACTGTGAAAACACCCTAAACATTTTTGCAGTCTGGACCATGTTTTCAATAACATGAGAGTCCATACAGCCCATGGTTTCAGTCTGAGGTTACAAAACTGTTCTCACAAATTGCTGAATGGAGACTTGGTATATGTGGAGTCCAGCATTTAATGACGAGGACCATGCTGTGGATCTCTAGAGCGGTCAGCCCTTAGAAATTAATGGCTGGCCCCTTGAGGTGGAAGATTTTTGGACAAACTTCATGTATATTTGCCAACCATCCTGCTGCTGCGAATCTGGGCTTCCTTGTCACTGAAAGACACCTGCAGAGATGCCTGGATGACTGGTTTCTAGGCTGATTGTATAGCTAGATGGAAGTGCATGTAGTTACTGCTTGGGATGCTTTGAAGAAAACAGACTTACACAATGGACTTGGCTAAAGTGTCCCAGAAAGATCCCTTCTAGTGAAATGATTGCCACTTCTGCTCAAACAGCAGGAGTCTGAGTTTGCCAGGTCAAAAACAGTTTTTAACACACGCCAAGGTAAGATAAAAATGAGCAGAAGTTATTCACATACTCAACTCCCTGCATCTCCATCCCTCTGTCAAAAGTTTATTAAGGCAGAGGTGGAGGAAAATGCAAGACGACCATGTTTAATCCACTTATCCCAAGATTAAGTCCAAAAGCCTTCTCTTTCCATCTCTGCATTTAGTTGACAGACTGTAGATGCTAACCTAATCCATGCAAACTAACCTCGTGCTTCGCTAAGCCCTCTGCCTGCGGATCTTTAGTCTCTTGTGTGGCAGGAATGTCCCCAGCTGGGCCACCTTCAACTCTGGGAACTTGTTCAAATTGTGAACCTGATTACCCATACGCTCCACGTAACTCGCTTAGTCGTGCCCTATGCAGTCACAGAACAGTGCATAGGGCACTGTTGCCTGCAGCACATTACCTGCTGAGAGTCTGAGACTTAGGTAACAAGAGTAAGCATCGGGATGATAAGAGCTTTGGAGTGCTGTCTTTGAGGGATGGCCTGACATGAAGAAAATGGTGCTTCTCTGTGGGGCTGGAGGTTTCCGAAATGAAAAATCACTGAATGCAACATAAGGAAACCAGGCTGAGCCTGCCACGTGCGTGGGTCGGGGAACAGCCTGAGGGGCACGTCTGTAGTATATGCAAATTCTTGAGTGCAAACCTAAGGCTGAACTTAATCCAAATTTGACGATTGCTTATGTTACCAGCCTACATACGGACAGTCCTGCAGTGAGATTTGGAGTGTCCTTTTGTGATCAGTGATGAGCTTTGTAGATAGCATGAGTTACTGCTAAAGATAAGGTGAGAACCAGTTGCTTGAGGAACAGGTATTCCAGTCGCAGTGATGGAGATGTATGGATCTCCAGCTCACTGTCTCATAGATGCAGACAAAAAGATGTCAAGGATTGCAATACTAGGCCAGACCAAAGATTCATTGAGCCTGAACGCTTCACTCTACCAGTGGCCCGTGATAGATGCTTATAGAAGAGTAGAAAGACAGAACAAATAAATATACAGAGATACTTTCCTCACAGTCTCCTGACTTGCAATGGGCTGAAAGTGGTATCTTAGTCTTAGATATACAAGAAACATGCAGAAGAGGGAAGGACTTCTTGGAGTTTGTAGCAGGATGTGCTGCCATGGAACAGGACAAGCTAAACTGCAACAGCGATGGTGGGACTCCATGAATCAGAAGACATAGCAAATAGTTGTAGGAGAGTTATGACTTCTCAGGAGGCTATAATCCAAATCCGCTTCTGAAGAGATGCCCAAGTTTTTTAGGGTTTTCCCTAAGCAGAAATAAAAGAGTAGATTTTTTTTTTTTTTAAACCGTGTCTAAACCATGACATAAAGTTATTCTTCCCATAAACTATTTTCTGTTCTCTTTCCCCTGTGCCTTTCTTCCTTAGACTGTAAGTATTTTAGCTAAAGCTCTGGTGCTCTGTCCCTGCCATCAGGGTTCATCCAGGGACTGAGTGGTTGGGTGGCAGAGTCTGAGGATGCTAGGCAGGGCATCTGCATGCTGAAAGCACTCAGAGCCCAACCAGGGACACTTTTTGGATTCTCTTCAGACCTAGCAAAGTTTAGGAACACCCAGGTCCAGTGTTCAACATAAAACTGGAGTTTATGGCTAAGGAGAACACTGGAGAAGGGTGGCTTGACAGAAAGCTTTGTGTTTCAGAAGCTGATCAGTATGTGTTTGGAAAAAACACACATGTTAAAAATGCCGAGAATTCAACAGCTTTTTAATTCTTTTCCAGCTGAGTAATTTCTAGATATTTTATGGCACGTGTGCTTTTTGACATAGAAATTGTTTTACATTGATCTTTTTCATCACTGTTGAAAGGCTTGAAGCTGATATATACAGAATTCATGCTTTCTTAAATGCAAACAAATACATTTTATTTTTAAAAGCTTATAATAAGAAAAACTATTTCATTGCACCTACTTTTCTTCAAATGTGGAGTGAGCACACTCCATTTTGTAGGCTGCATGCACTATCTACCTAAGGGTTGTCAATTATGTTACGCTATAAAAGACACAGCACTTAGGGGGTTGTCAGTCAAGTCTGTTGTGAGAGGGATTTCAAGAATCATTATTCTAGCAGTGTTTATCAAATATAAAAATAAAACAGATTTACATGGCAACACCAAACACAGAGATATTGTATTTCATTCCATAGTGAAGAGGTTTGGATTGAGGATAGAATTGATAAAAGTGAATCAAAAATAGCCTGACATCTTTGCTTCTAAAGCAGTGCCCCCTGTTTTGTGCCTTCACACAGTTTCTCTTCTCCATGAAATAAGGTGTTACCCAGATCTTCACTGCACAGCCCTGCATCTGTTTTGTCTTCTCTTCACAGTCCAGAGGTTGTTGGTTGGGTTTGGGTTGTTTTTTTCCATGGCTTATGGGTATCGTTGAGCACTGCAAGGCATTTTGGGGAGCATTCTTTTCTGCAGTATTATGTTCCAGTTCTGCCATAATTTATGTGTTTGAATAGCACCCACTGAATTCACAAACAGTTCTCAGAAAGAAAGAGAACTTGTATGGATGTAAATTGGAGGCATCTGAAAATTGTTTTATTCCACGTGGATGCCAGAGTCAGCCCAAAGAGATCCAAACGGAGTGTCTGGGCCTGTTTTTACTTGGCAAGTGCTTTTAGACTATGTAACGTGCCTTTGTCATTTGTCTACCATACACTTTGCCTCCATATGTTTATCACTGTTGTTATTGCTGATTCAGTATTTCAATAATAGAATCATTTGGAGCTGTTCTTTAGATTAGGGTTTGCATCAGACTTTTTTGTCTCTATATAATTAGACTAATGTCAGTACTAATCCTAGCAGCAACTTTGAGTCAGAGCTGACATTATATCCAGAAGCTGTGCCTATATTACTAAATAAAAGAGGCCTGAGGACTGGCCTAGAGACGAAGTGACCTTGATCAAGTCACATCAGCACTGATTAGGGCCACCTTCCTTCTACAGCAGAGCTGCTTGGAACAGCCCAAAATAGAACCAGAAATACAAATAATCTCCCCTCTCTGTAGACACAGAGCAGTAGTAATTTTATCTCTTCATCACACAGAAGGAAATTTATTGCTATTCCCATTACTGAACCTGTTCAGATTTATAAACTTTTCATTATTGATTTTTCTAAGTACTGGAGACATACATATATTCAGAATAAATAGATGAAAACAGTAGCTTTTCAAATTGTGTATGCTTCTGAAGATTCATTTATAGATAGGGACTAGACACTGTAAGTCCTGTCTACCTCACCAGATAACCAGAAAATACATCTCAGAGCATGCCCTCCTGGGACACTGCAAGGGATTTGCCAACGTACAGTTTATGGATGCTGCTGGAGGTTGTGAACTCCATCTGTATCTTTGTCAGACTGCGTGCTCCATTTTGGTTTTAAGGCTGGGATGCAACTTTCTGTGGCCTCACATCTTTCCTGATGGATTAAAGTTCATGCATGGTGCAAGATGGTCAATGACCAGGCGCTATCCAATAGAATGCTGTGGGACCAGACACTAAGTTACTCCTGCTGAGGAGACCAGGTTGTTGAGGACATGGTCACCTTGGCCACAAACTAATCTGGCAGGAGACTGCATTCGCCTGCTGAAAGCTAGATAGGAGCTGGAAAGGTATGGAATAAAAGTGGCCCCCTTGCTGTCTTTGCAGCTCGTGAAATGGAAGATCCAGCACCTAACACTTCCATTCTTCTTGGAGGTGATCTGAAGAGGACAAAGCGGTTATTTAGAATAAAATTTCTTCTCCCCTCAAAATGAAAACGATGAAACTGATCAGCCAGTTCAGAGCTGAAAAAAGAAGCTTTAACTTTGTTTTAACAGGCTTTGGACCAGTCTGTGAAGTAATGGAGCACAAGAAAGTAAAACTTAAAAGGTTTCAGGCTGCAAAACAGCCATAGCAGCAGAAGCTTCTGAGTCATCAAGGCTTCCACAGAAAGTCTAAAGGAATATGTACTATGCATCTTTCACAGAAATAAGAAGGAAAGAGAATGACAAATAGGATCTGGATTAAGAAGAAAAATCCCCAAGTGCAGTTACTTTCTGACCACTATTTTCAAATAATAAAGAAAATAATCTGCACTTTGTTGTAGAACTCTTTACAGAAACAAGCAGTTCATGTGACTGTATTGAATCTATGACAAGGCTATAAAGTGTCCAGCAAAACCAAGTGTCTATCGTTACATAGATGTCTTCCCCAGATGTTCTGAGCAAAGAACTGATTGTTCTTTTTGTCTTCTCTCTTGTTGCAGCAACAAGGCACTACCTATGGGTGCCAGTACCTGAAGATGCAATCAGCACACCTGGAAAAGATCCTTCCTGTCATTCTGTGGCACAAGTAGAAGAGTTTAGTCCACAGCAATCCTGTTTGGGTATGGTTGGAGGCATAGGTAAGAACAGTGCAAGAGCCAACCTGAATGCAGAAATAGTACTCTGCTATCTGAGGACTAGGCTGGCACCTGGAAAATAGTTTTGCCTCTAGGCATTTTATGTTAACCTGGAGAACCTGCCAGCCATTGACCACTTTGGGCCAAGTTCCAAGTTCAGGAAATCATCCTGAGGAGAAGAGAGAAGAATAGGGAGTGCTATTGAATGCTTTTTCTTCTCAACCACCTGACCCACTGGTAGACAGGCAGTCTCTGTTTTGACATCTCTTGCTCTGCCGTTTTCAACCATTAAATAAAGTACTTAAGAGGGCAAATAATGCAGTCTGGAGCTAACTCATGAAATAGCACACATAATTAAGATTATTACAAGTATCAGTAGAAACTGCCTGAATCATCACCTCTTTACATGTGAGAATTTAATACTGCACGTCAGCCTAAATCTGAACATCTGCAGCAAGCAACTCTGTTTCTCAAATTATGATAGTTCTGATTCAAAATGGGAGGCAAAACCGGGGAGAGGAAGTTCAGGTTTAAGGGGTGGGGAAGAGAAGGAATCTCTTGTGTGTAGTCATAAACCAACTGATTTACTTACTTATTGATGACACAAGTCAGTATCATTTATAATGTGCTGCCACA
>VZTM01034522.1:1694-54957 GCA_013400555.1 Jacana jacana | reverse complement strand
TTTTCAACCATTAAATAAAGTACTTAAGAGGGCAAATAATGCAGTCTGGAGCTAACTCATGAAATAGCACACATAATTAAGATTATTACAAGTATCAGTAGAAACTGCCTGAATCATCACCTCTTTACATGTGAGAATTTAATACTGCACGTCAGCCTAAATCTGAACATCTGCAGCAAGCAACTCTGTTTCTCAAATTATGATAGTTCTGATTCAAAATGGGAGGCAAAACCGGGGAGAGGAAGTTCAGGTTTAAGGGGTGGGGAAGAGAAGGAATCTCTTGTGTGTAGTCATAAACCAACTGATTTACTTACTTATTGATGACACAAGTCAGTATCATTTATANNNNATGACACAAGTCAGGTACCATTTATAATGTGCTGCCACAATCCACCTGAACATGCTTGGCTGGCAGCAAATTATCCTGAACCTTGTGGAGGTAAGTAGGCTCCAGTTTATTCTAAAAGATGCCAGACATTTTGTCTCTTTGGCCAAGCCTTCTCAGTCATTTATAAAGTTACATGGAAAGGTCAAGCTGTACTTAGACATACAATATGTTTAAAACAGATCACATTAAGTTATTTCAATTTACTTAAATAAAAGCAAAGCAAAATGAAAAAGAAGCTTGTTAAACATCTCCCGGGAGAGGACTGCACTGTCCCCTGGGATATGGTTTCTAGTTTTCCACTCTTCTGGATACGTTAAAAAGAAAGAAACAAACAGGAGTTTAATTTAGAATTTCTGTTGCAATCTAGAGGTTCTGAGCAAAAATGGAAGGAAATACACATTTTTTTATGCAAGGAACCTTCAGAAAAAGATCTTTATTAGAGTGGAGTTGTCAGGGAAAATGTGATGCTATTCAAAATAAATAAAAAAAAAAATAACCCAAAACAACTGCACTTTCAAACACTAAAAGGGGGGAGGAGTCAATTACATGTAACTCTTTCATGGGATCAATAGGATAGACATTTTTTCTCTTTGCCTCTCTTTATATTCCTGTGTGACTCCCCTACCAGCACTCTTTCTTCTACATTCCAATAAATCTAGCATTGACCCAGAACTTGAAGGCAAGTCTAACTTACTTTTCCTCAACAGATGACATTTGGTATTTCGTTCTTTCATATCTTCAGGGACAACTCCATCCCATACTGTTCCTGCCTACACAGGCTTGACCTTACTGATCTGATTTGCCTGAGTCTATGGAAGGTATGACAAAGATCTTGTGGCTGCTGGATCAGGTGGCTTATATATGCTCATTTTCCTTGGATTTTCATTCTGCTAAAATAGGAGAACAAAAGACGACCATGTGTTTTGCAGTTCTGGGACATGCAACCATTAAGACCAGGACTTCAGTCCCACTACAGTAGAATGTCATTGCATGTGTAAGAAGTAAACACTAGAATAATTAACAAAGATTATTTTGGTTGTTAAAAGTGCTTTCCTGACAAAATGCCAGTGTTGTTACTCTTCAGGTGAAAAATGTTGCTTTTTGATGCATTTATCTCTGAAAATCTTCAAATTAGTAACTTTACTCCTATGAGTGGTATCCAGAGAGTTCTTTCTCAGTTAGGCATTTTGTTATTGTTCCTGTGTTAGAAGTTCTTTCTTTTGACATCTGAGTAAGTAATGGATTAAGAAATATAGATGGCAGAGATATTGCTTACATGTTTGGATCTGTCCTTTTCCCACCACTTCTCTTGATAGGACTATTATTCTTGCCTTGATATGGACATTTTCCATCCTATCTGGTCAGGCTCTTCCTTCTGTCTTGACCTGATAATCATATCTCTTACTCAAGCTGATAGAGTGATTTAAGAAATATAGATATGTACTTTAGTTGCCTTTCTGGTGAGGGGTTTGTCCCAGTGCCATTTCATCCAATAGACAATACACTGGAGAACTTGAAATTAAATGAGGAATTGTTGGGTAAAGTACACTCAGGATAGTGCTTAGGTCAGTTTTTGAACATCTTACTGGTGCTTGCACGCAGTTGGCCTCGCAAAAAGGAGCAGGGTTGGGGAAACAAAATTTGTTTTGCCTTTTTCAGTTCTAAATTTTCTGCAAATGATAGGTAGTTTAATTGTCATTTTAAAATGTTTATTTAGGTTTATTGAAATAGGTTTTTACACCGTGCCAACGTATGATAGTCAAGCACCTTCTAATTATTGTGAGAATGTTCGCAAACACACATTGGCCTTCAGTTTTTTTCTCAGATTAATGCAAATATTTGATGTACAAAATTGGAATTGTTTGAAAATTGTAAGAGAAAACAAATTTTCATCTTCTCATCTTCACACTGGAAAACAGATGATAAATGTTTTGCTCTTCACTCCAGTAGTAGAACAAATCTGGCAAAATGAATCAACGTATCTGAGTGAGTCTTCTCTTTTCAAACATTAGATGACTACCAAGGATTCTCAAATGTTCTTTGCAATACTGAGTAAATCTCTCAGTTAAGGTTTAATTCTTGATGATGGTAATGTATCTTTTTTAGCTGTTAGAACACATAGAACAGCTTGTCATTATCACTGAGTAATTGTGCTGCAGTTAGTGGTAGGAAGTATGGTATTCAGAAAAATGTAAAATTTAGGAATCTTCTGAAGTCAAGTTTAAGGTCAATGAAACAAATTAACAGCAATGTAGAGCGGAAGACTATAACAAAATTGAACATAAATAGCACTGCATTTTTTGAACTTGACAAGTCTGAATTGCAAACAGAAACTGAAGAACAGTTATCTCCTCTGGGAAAAACATATGCTGTCAATGAAGGCAGAGAGTAACTGAATATACTGGCAAAAATGAGAGGGTTCTGTCCTCTTGAAATTCTTTTTAGAGCTGAACCAAGGCCAAAATTCTGCTGCCATATTTTTTAAAGAGCTTCTTACTTGGTGAACAATGCTGTTATCATTAGTGGCACACTATTAAGTGCCATTCATCCCAAGAAGGGCTTTCAAAAGCAAGTCCTAAGCATTTCCAGGATCATGTAATGGAATTTTTTCAAGCCAGAGACCTTAGGTTTGCGATGAAGGATGGCAGTTCTACCATGCTGAGGGACCATCCTCAAGACCCCTGTATGTCAGACTTTTCCCCTGTGACTGATGCCTGCCTGGCCAGCAGAGTCATCAGATGCGTTGTCAGGGTGGTGAGCATGCTAATGCTTAAATGTCAGGTCCCGGCTACATTTTGTGGCTGCTGACCAATAAAGAGTTGATTTAAATTTTGAGGTTATGTATAGCAACTTGCAGCCTCTTTGAACTGGACTAATGATGTCTGAAGAAGCTGAACCAAAAGAGAAGCTGTAAAAGGGAATGGAAAGGGAATTATCTTTTCCTACTTAAAAATATGCTGTTTACCATAACATATATAGTGTTAGTTTATGCTAACACAGTAAGATTATTTCCATAAATCAAAGGCAAGAATAAAAAGAGTAATTAATATTCTTTCTTTTGTACCTATTCTGTGCTTGTTTTATAATTTGTAGCAGATAGAAGCCAAATGTTTTCAAAGAATCAAAACCTCATTTTTTCTAAATAACTTCTCCTTAGACTGCCAGTTATACTTATGATTTTAATCTATAAAAACATTACTGTTGGAATTTGATAATACTTTGGGTAGCTCCAAGTGAATCCACACTCTTGAACCTTCCTCCGTATTCCATGGCTGAAGATTCTTCCTTTTAATACCGCTATCTCATTGTTTCACATGTCTTAAGAAAAATATAAAACCTATGGTGCCACAATTATGTTCTCGCTCTCTGCTAACAAGCTGTTGTTATGCTCCTATTTATGGTAGAGTTTCTTGATTTAGATCAAAATCTGTTTTTTAAATTTCTTTTATTTCAATGGCATATATATAGTACATTATGAGTAATTCTAATACAAACCTATAAAAAGTCTTTTTTCTTAGTTAAGATTTAAAGAATGTCTAAGTCAATATTTAAAGAAAGTAAGATCTAGATGTAAAAGAAACAGATCTGAATGAAGTACAACAGCAAAGGACATTGACAAACATAGGCTATCTCTTAAGTGACAATTCCAAATACACATTTAGGAGTAAAAATAAACAGATGATGGTGGGACAGAAGTGTATGGCAGAAAGGAAGCTATAGTGTATGTCCAAGACACTTAAATAAGCAAGACTGAGAATAAAAGCTCCTGTTCACAAATCCACCAAAGCAATTTCTTAAATACATCCTTAGGTTGCTTTACCAGAGCTTCTAAGCATGTAATATCAAAACTACAAAATACAGATTAACTATATTTAATTTTAAAATGCAATCCAATGTTTCAAAAGTTTATCTTTACATTTTCAGCAATGATTTTTTTACATATATTTCCCCAAGTAAACATCTAGAAAAACTTCGGAAGAAAACCCAGGAGTGTAAGTATATCCAGAAAGTGAAATCTCTTGAATAACTCATTTGCCAAGTAGGCTACCACTTAGAAGCTGCAGAGAAACCATTCTTTCTTGGAAAGCGTCTGATACGTTATCATTGCTGGGAGCAGTCCTGGTATGTCAGTGCCATTGTAACAAAACTAGCTCCTACCTCTTAAAAGTAAATAAGAAGGAAGTCAGACATGTTGAATGAATGTATCTATAGGCAGCAGACTTTTGTTTGTGAAGATTTAATATGTCAACCCTGAAAGAAATGTTTGCAAACTAACCTATTGTGATGATTTCAGGAATTTCATTGGGAATTTTTCTAAAAATTGATTAGACACTTTTTAAATGCTTATGCAAAACCATAACGGAGGGATGGTTTATAGCAAGTGTTTTTGAAGCAAACATATGCTTTCTCTTCCTTTGGTAACAGAGAAGAATGGCTAGTGTTTGCGTAATTCCATGTCACAAGCACAAAAAGTGTGCAAAGCTAAGAAGTAGGTAACGCTACTGTTAAGTTGTGCAGGAAGGCACATCACGTGTACTTTGCATTTCACATTTTAAGATGTCAAAAGTTAAATGTGTAATATAAAATTTTCAGAATCTGAACTATATGCTAATTATGATAATTGGGGATGTTTCTCTCCAGGGAGTGAGCTCTAATGGTTAAGGAGTGACTTGGTGTTAGAAGAAAAATCTCCCTATGTATTGATTAATTAAATAAAAGAAATCCAGGAGGTTTATTGCATAGTAGTGAGGCACATGATTTGTACTTTCTGTGGGCCACAGTATATATTTCTTAACAACCATGTCTGTGTTGACTGGAAATTAAGACTGCAGCAGGACATACCCTCTCAGCTGAAAATTACAACTATGAAAATGAACACCTAAATGGGAAGATGTATAATCATTTTCATTTTCATATTGCCCATAACAACAGCAGTCCCGTGCTTCGTGGTACTTCCATTTCCATTTCTGGTAACACCAAAAGCAATACTTACCTCACTTTCATCAACAAATGCACCTCAAGTTAAAAGCAGCGCATGCAGACAAGGTAGTGCTCTCCAGAGGATTGTCAGAGAGTGCCCTCATGTTCTGAGGGTGAGTGAAGCACTCTGGCTTATCACTCACAGTCTCAATGTCTCCAGACCTTCGGGGTCCTGAATCTCTGCAGAGGCTGAGTATGTCTTCAGTTGGCAGACACTCAGGCTATGTTTGGTGGTAGGCAAAGCATCCTGGAGCCCTGTTCTGTCACTGAGGCCAACTGTCACAAAGTGGCTTGCCACTGTATTAATAAAGCTCATACCCTTCAGCAAAGAGCGGCCCCATCCAAACCACCTGCCGGAAGTGGTGCCAGGGCTGTACTAACTCTTGATCTATGCTTGGCAAAGTCCTATTTGGCACAGGCTGGAATTATCCTAACCGTGCAATTGTACGGTATTGCTGATGGACTTCCCCTGCCCAGGAACTTTCCCTGACACTGTTTAATTTGTTAGCATATAGCCCTAGAGACTGGCTTGGTAACAAAGTCCCTAGAATCACTTGGATCACTGAAGCCAGTAGCAGTTACCGTAACTGCGTAGTAGGACTCGGGTGAACCATTCTGTCAGAGCTGCATACAGTGTAGCAAGGCACCGTGGCAAAACTTGACATTGCTTTGGCCTAAGATGCAGCTGAGGCTTAAATTGCCTGTTTCTCTGCTCAAGGATGAGCACTGGCAGAACTGAACCCACCAAGTGTGGACCCGTGGTTTACATAGCAAAGAGCAGTGCTTTCTCTAGTTCCCTCAGGCACTCTTCTTTCTTCTCCATCCCAGTCCAGACCTTCCTTGCCTTCTGTCTGCTTCTCTCCTGGCCTCAGCTGTAGTAGAGATAGGCCAAGGAGTATGATCTATGCACTGGCTTCAGGCGAAAACCTCTACTGATTTTAAGATTCTTTCATGATGACACTGAGGTCGCTGTGTATTGCCTCTTCTGGAGGATGTTCTCCTTGTTCTGCAGGCTGGATGACCTGGACTTAGAAGGTAATGACTGTCTCCCTTGAGGTGCAGAGGTGGTTAACGCTAGGTAAGTTGACATTTGCCCTGATCCATGGGGAGCTCTGTGGCAGCACACACTTCCAGACCTCATCCTATTCAGATGAGATCTAAGTAATTTTCTTAAGATAAACCTACTGTGGCTCTTGGGCTCAATCTTTTAATTGGTATATTTAAGTAGAATACTGTAGATTTAGAATCAGATGAATGAAGCTCCTCAGGAACTGATGGTGTTTTCATCAGTGCTGAGCCATCTTGCGTAGCCGGTCAGAGTGGTTTCCCCATAACCTTTGGACTGAGGACATTGCTAGAGATTTTAGGTTCTGGATATATTAGGTGAAGTTTAGATTTTTCAAAGGGGCTTTTTCAGATCCTTGTTGTTGAGCCTTGTAGAACATTCAACTAGCTTCTGAAATCTATAAGTACAGACTCAAACAAAAAAAAGCCTGGATAACCCAATTGGTACAGGGAATGCTTTCCAAGCTCAGGGAAACTCTTCTGAAATTCACCCCTTGCCAGACTCCTCCTTTTCAAAGAACAGACTTCTAGTACAAGTCCCTGTGCTCATTTCAGTTGATGTGGTGTGACATGGGGCAAGCAATTTAAAGGTTGAGGAAGTTGATCTGATATTTGTAGACTGACACTGAAAAAGAAGACCCAAGTGTTTTTATTCAGAAATCATGTTCTTAACTGATTCATCAAAGTTATTTTCATGGTATTAGGTTAGAGCCTGTTTCTCTTAGGCAGCCTGCCCATGATATTTGTTTGTTGTCTTTGTAAGTACATTCTATTAATGGCATATATTTTTACTACATAGATGATGCAATGTTAGAAGCCACTTTCCACACGATTTATTTTGAGATTGTATGCCATAATATTGCTTATACTGATATGAATATTGCTTGAGTTTTCAATGGCAGAGAGATAGCTATCTCTACAGGATAGTAAAACAGCTGATTACTTCCTGAAGTACCTCTTTAAATCAGAAATCCTCCCAATAAAATGCTTTTTAAAAATCCTTTTAATATTAGAGCATACAACAGTTAATCACCTTCAAAGACTGTAGGTACAACGGTAAAAGGAGGAAAATGTCCTTCCTCTTTCCATGGTACTTCATCCTTGTTTGAGCTTAAAGTGCGGCTTTGGTTTAGTATTTATAAATGCCTTCATTTAATATTGAATTCCAAGAGAAATTTGTTCAAAATTGCAAAGAAAATAAGGATTCTGAAAGCCTCCTCTTGGTCTGGACTGCAATTTTTTGTGTAAAGAGGCAAAATGTTTGATGTCATTCCTGAATAATGCTGAACAATGCTTTATCCATCAGAGTTATCCAAATACAATCAAAGGGCAACTCCGTATTTCACTGACCTGACTGCTTCCTTTGTTGGATGGCCAGGTCTACTTAGTTGCAGATGGTCGTGCTATAAAAGTATAAGACATGACAAAAAGAGGTGCTGCAAGCTCTGGAATCTATTTTTTGTACTGTGTGCTTATATTTGCACTTGATCTCTTCCTCACTAGAAAAGTTCCAAAAGTTTGCATCAAGTAATTTTATTTGATCTATGTAAACTAGAAGAAAAATCTCTGAGACTGACACTTTGAACTTTTCCAGTTCAAACTTGTTTAGATTAACTTCTCTTAATTAGCCATCTAAGTGAAAACAAAGCAAGGATCAAATCACTTCCTGTGCACCACTGATGGATGTGTCTTCAGTGAAGAGTTAACATGAATTATCCATGCTTGAATTACCCTGTGTTAGCTCTGTTTGCATGAAAGCAACCACACTGTGAAATAACACTTGAGTTTGTTTTGTCCACACTATGCTTCTGTGTAGTGCTATGAGTTGTGGATGGGCATCCTATGGATTTCTTTACTGGAGCAAGCTGCAAAACAAAACAAAACAAAACATGCTCAGTTAATTGCTTATAAGAAAAGGCTGACCTCTTTAGATGAGCAGAAGGCACTGAAGGACTGTATATCCTTGAAGTTTTCCCATGGAGCAAACATATGTCCCTGCTACAGGGAGATCAATTGTTAGACTGCATCCATTAGTGGGCCAGACAGTTAGCGCTACAGCCTTCACCAGGCTGAAGTTAGGATTCCACATATGAGCTACACTTGGGCAACATTTAAGCTAATGTTAGCTTTGCAGAGGTGCTCCTGCATTTGGGATTTGCACTCCTGTACAATTAGATGCAGATCTTCTGGTGTAGCAAGAGTCCTTGTATTGCTCAGATCTGGTGGTGAATGGAGTTAAATCCAGTCAGTGACTGGTCACGCGTGGTGTCCCCCAGGGCTCGGTATTGGGGGTAGTTCTCTTTAGCATCTTTATCAATGGTCTGAACAAGGGGATCGAGTGCACCCTCTGTAAGTTTGTAGGTGACACTAAACTAGGTGTGGGTGTTGACGCTGAGGGTAGAACAGCTTTGCAGAGAGACCTGGACAGTCTGGACGGATGGGCCAAGGCCAATGGGATGAGGTTCAATAAGGCCAAGTGCCAGGTCCTGCACTTGGGGGCTCAACACCCCCATGCAGCACTACAGGCTTGGGGAAGAGTGGCTGGAGAGCTGCTGGGCAGAAAAGGACCTGGGGGTGTCGGTCAACTCTCAGCTGAACATGAGCCAGCAGTGTGTCCAGGTGGCCAAGGAGGCCAACAACATCCTGGCCTGTGTCAGGAACAACGTGGTGAGTAGGACTCGGGAGGTGATCGTCCCCCTCTACTTGACACTGGTGAGGCCCCATGTCGAGGACTGTGTCCAAGTCAGCCTAGAGAAGAGGCAGCTGAGGGGACACCTCGTTGCCCTCTTCGGGTATCTGAAAGGAGGTTGTAGAGAGGCAGGGGTCTGTCTCTTCTCCAAAGTCACAGGCAATAGGAGCAGAGGAAACGGTGTCAAGTTGCACCAGGGGAGGGTCAGATTGGATATCAGGAAAAAATTTTACCCTGAAAGGGTTATTAGGCATTGGAATGGGCTGCCCAGGGAAGTGGTTGAGGCACCGTCCCTGGTGGTATTCAAAAGCTGGCATAGTGCTCAGTGACATGGTTTAGTGATGGGTTGTTTTTTAACAGAGTTAGGTTGATGGTTGGACTAGACTATCTTAAAAGTCCCTTCCAACCTAGACAATTATGTGATTCTATGATCTGCTTAGTGACAATAATGTGTCAGGTTCGAGATGAGCTCTCCTGGGTGCACAGTGTCTGCACATGCTTTTGAGGTTGGGTGTCTGCTCAGAGTGCAGTTTGCATATTTTCCTGAGCCTTGTTCTGTGATGTACCCCATTCTACCTATCCTCTGACATATGTATAAAACTCAGTAATTACATTAAAGACATGTCTTCCCTCCCCCAAGTTTTAAAAACAGGGAAGAAGGTAACAGTTTGCAGGACAGGTTAGTAAGTGTGGCAGTTCATTGTTGAAGGAAATCAAAAATACTAGCCAGCCTTTCCAAATAAGAATTGATGTTTGGGAATCTAAATACCTATTTGCTCACTTAAATGAATGGCCTGAGTTTTAGAGGTCTTGAGTTGATGCACACTCTGATTGTTTTTCGTCCTCAAAAATGTGGCCAATTGCTTTCATGTCTGCGTGTGGAATGTAGTCACCCAAGTTCAACAGTTTTGGCTCTGAGGTTTAGCTTGACTGAAAACAAACTGGCTTCAAAACTGTAGGGGAGGTTAGCAGCAGCTGCTCAAACCTATGTATCCAAGAAAGTGAATCTTAAAATGTCAAATGGATTTCTTCTCATTAAGTCAACCAGCAATAAAAAGGAACAGAGACATACCTGGAAGGGTAAAGTCAAACCTCAGTCTTCTGCTTCTTGCTCAGATGATGTTTCTGAGCAACCCTGCCCTGGGTCAGGGGCTCAGGTGGACTGATGTACAGGAACCTGAGGCTTGTGTCATGTTCACAACCACATCTATGATTTAGATACTGCTCTCTTTGGTTCTCAGTGGAGGAGCTGTGAGCTGGCACAATGATAGCCTCTATATCATCCCTCTTCAAAATAAATTAATAATCCTGCAGGAAACAAGAGCTGCCCAGGCTGTGGCAGACTGGTAGAGAACTGCTGTAAGACGTTTGCAATGCTTTGTGCATCTGCAGAAAAAGCTCAAGGCAGAAGGACAAAGGTAGTTAGCAAGGTTTACCATTGAATTTAGCACTGCTGAAACTCAAAAGCTGAGAGCAGAATTAGTGAACCTTTTGGATTTAAGTATTTGAAATTCTAGCATTAAATTATCTTTCAGTAATGGAAAAAATAGAAATTAATATTAGAACAATTCTGCATTCAAGAAGTGCAAATCTGTCTTCAAGTTCATTTAGCAAAGTGACATTTAAATTACTATGAAGAATTGTGTGCACTATATGTTATTTGTAATTTCATAAAATGTTGGGATGAGATTGTCCTGGGATCAGCATGTGATTAAACTGATTATATACCTTATATACATGGTATGTTTCTTATTCAGTCACAATCAAAATACAATCTACTTTTATTAATATAATAATTTAGATGTCATAAATGAAATCTCAGTTAAATATTTTTTGGTTTCTATTCACAGCCTTTTATTCTCTATTAATAAACTCATTCCTCTCACCTAAAAAAAGATTCTACTTTTCCCATCACCACGATGGCTGACATCTGCTAGGATGACCCTTGCCCCTAGCAGCAAAGCACCGCTATATAGAAGTGGCTGACAGACAGATGCTCTTCTCCTGATTCTAAAGAACCTTAAAAATATGGATGGGTGCAGAAGAGGGCACCAAATACTAACCGTCAAGGCAGACACTGTTTTTCTCTCCTTAACACCCATGCTGAGTATTTTTCTTTTCCTCACTCCCAGCCCCCGTGTATGCATATGTGTCTAAATGCTCAAAATAAACCTTATTATTTTATTTTGAGTCCAGGAACACTTAAAATCCAATTTCCTTCAGGTCTGTTGATCTTCCTTTTCTGCTGTGAAAATAAGGGTGCGAGTAGCAGAGAACGAAAGAATATGCTACTGTAACCCACGCTCGCACTCTGTGTCTCTCCTGACTGGCATCTTTAATGTCAGGCAGCAGAGGTTAAAGGCACTAAGCACAAAAGCCCCCGTTTCAGTTCCTGCTACACTCACTGACCTCACCCTGGGCGTTATACAAAGAGGACTTTTAATGTAATGTGAAGATTGTATGGTTAAAACTACCTCAGGAAATTCCGGAATTAAGATTTCTGGCGTGAGACGTTAATAGGACTGTATTGCACAACTGGCACCTTCTGTGGTTTTTGTTGCTTTTATAGTTATGTCTTGTTGTCTGTCACACATGCACTCTGACCCAGTTCTTCAAAGTCAATTGGAGTCAAAACAGTCAAGGTTTCACTACAGCAATTCAGGGATAATTGAGGAATTAAACGTCGATGATAAGGTGCAGGGGCAGGGCAGAAGACAGAAATCACAGTTTTACCCACTCATGGGATTCTTCTTGTCCCTGGACCACAGAATCAGACTCTTCCATCACTGGTCTCTTTTCCTGCCCCTGTGTATGTTGGTTGCACTTGCTTCTGTATTGTGGTCCTCAAACCAGGGCATACCTATAGTCTGCTCCATACATAGCTCCCATGGAAAAAATTAGTCCCAAATTAAAATCCCTTTGGACTTGGGCAAGTGTAGTTTTCTTCTGAATTAGCAGAGCCCTGAACTATGTGGAAACTAACTCCATTGCTTGTGATGTATGAGAAGAATGAGTTGTTTTGGTGTCGAGGAAACGTCATGGCTGAAAGCAAAGGCATTGGGAGATGTTGGACGTGTGAAAGGCAGTTACGCTGTGCTTGTTCAGAGGCTTGAAAAACAAGCAGATGTTGGTGTGAAAGAACAGAAGTTATGAATTGGCGATGAAAAAATAATGTTATTAGGGGAATACAGATAACTTTACTGACAGTGGAATATTCTGGCCATACGCTATGTGGAACGATTTACCTATTTGTCTGTCAGCCTATCTGTCTAACAGTATATGTGCCTGAAGAGACATGGGAAAATGTATTCACTATTTTCCGTACACAGGCTAGAAATCCATAGAGTACCCTTTCATCAGATGTGCACGTTGTTACAGCCCTGCATAACTCAAGCAGTGGAAAAACTTGGGAAACAATATGGGTGCTAGGAGCTCAAAGTAAGGATCTCTAAAAATCTAGAAAAGGTAAACATAGTATAGACTCCTCTGTAGATTAATGGTGATGCTCAGAGACCACTGATGCTAAAAGCTTTGATAAGAAGTATTTGTCTTTGTGTGTTAGTTCCAGGTACTTCTCTGTCAGGTCACTGAGGGATTTCTTAGGGTCTGTTCCAGGTTTGAGACTTTTGACCCTTGCATCTAATTCTCCAATGAAATCACAGTTACTGCCTACTACCACACTTCCAAATAAGCACTTTCAGCCTTTCACACAAGCTTTCTCTTAGGAGGAACTCCTGGCAGATACTTATAAACTTTCCTCATTCCGTGCTTTGATTGTATCATGATGATGCAATACACATAACAGCAATCAGGCAGCCGTCTCCAGACCACGATAGTGAGCAACAGTAGCTCACTCTTTCTTTGTGTTTCCCTGTCAATGTCCATGTTCCCTTCCCGCTGATGTCTCTAGTTTCATGCTTAGACTGTCTCCTCTTTCGGGCAAGAGCATCCTTTGTGATTTGCTGGTGCAACACCTCATCTTGCAGTATAATGTGGGCTACAGGTGAGACTATAAGACAACACACCAGGGCTGGATGGTGCTAGGCAATCACTATACTCCCCTGTGCGAGAAGGCTGTCTGCCAGTTCCTGTACTGGATCTCCAGGCTGCTGGCAGAGGAGGAGAGGGCTGGTTCAGCTGGCCCGTCTGACCCAAACTGCTGTAGGAAGAATCCCCGGGAGCAGATGGAAGTGAAGACTGAGTAGGGTCAGGTCCCACTTTCTCACTATTATAATGGCCCTTTGGTTTGTGAGAAAAGTTAAAGCTGCCCTCTGCATCTTTTATGTGGAAGCCGCTGCCTGGCGGTCTGCCCCATCTGCTTCATCCAGGCAGTGAATCAAGCCTGTTGTACTTAAACCATTGACCCCTTACTCTGAGAAATACCAGAGAAGAATAGACTTTAACTAAATCTTTCAGCAGCACCCTCGCCCCTTATTTTTCTCCCTCCCTCCCATTGTTTTGAAGCCAAGTCACTTTTTGTTTGCTGGAGGAAGATTAAACAAAGGAACCCACCAGCGGTGCCGGCACGGGAAGAGAGGGGGGGGTGAGGTTGACGCACGTGTTGGTTGTATCACTCAGGCAGCCTTCCAGCAGGTATGCCCGTACAGCTGCAGAGCCATTCACTGCTGAGCTGTAAAACTGCTGGCAGGTCTCACCATCTGTGAGGAAGACTGTGTGAGAACTTCCTTCCTTACTGGATGGCTTTCAAGCCAAACGCCACCGCTGACCCCATTAAGATAGCCAAGGTTCAAGAAACAGCATAAAGGCATTGCAAGGCTCTTCTCTCTTCTGCCCTGGTTGAGTGAGTCATGCAGTTTTGTAGAAGTTCCCACATCAAAAAAAACTTAAGTGCTTGTGACATTTGAACACCATGAAACACTGAGTAATTGTGAGACTGTTCCCATTGAATTTCTGAGACACTATGGCAAAGATTACGGTTGGAAATTGTGGATTTTTGAAGCTATGCTTCTACCATTACTGGAAAGAAAATAGGAGGGGAAAGAAAAGAAAGCCAACACAGGGCCAAGAGCTAGGACTCAGAATCTTGTTTGGTAGCCTGGCACAGTTTCTGGAGAGAAATAGCAGTGTCATAGAATCATAGAATCATAGAATGGTCCAGAAGGGACCTCTAGGGTCATCTAGTCCAACCTCCCTGCAGTCAGTGGGGACACCCCCAACTAAACCAGGTTGCCCAGGGCCTCATCGAGCCTCACCTTGAATATCTCCAGGGAAGGGGCCTTAACCACCTCCCTGGGCAACCTGTTCCAGTGGTCCACCACCTAGTCCATCAGCCACAGATTTTGATCTTTCTGTTCACATAATCAAACTTGTTTCTTCCTCAAAGCTCTTGCCAACAACTCTCCCATCCAACAGTGTATGAATTTTATTTATAGCTAATTCTGAAAAATACTGAATTAAAAGTAATTTGAAATTATATCTTACTGCTTCAATGTAAGCATCTGTGGCTAAACCCAGGGCCTCCTTATAAATTATTGTTTCAGGTATCTCATAATCATATAGAGTGAAAAGATATATTTCCTCTCCGTCTGTTCAGTATTCAGGTTACATAGCTAGCCAAACATTGGTACCCCAACATCTTTGCTTTCATGGGAAAAAGTACATTTAAGTATGAAAAGCCAAGTCGTTTTATCCAAAGAGACACGTTGTCTTCTCTGTTCTTTTCCTTAACCAGTATAAGTTTCATCTGCAGCCATAATAGATGCGGACACGGGGAAATAACCACTGGGCTCCTAGTTCAAAGGCCACAGGAATCAGTGAGGTATCTTCCTTTGCCTTCAGTGGATCTTGGATCATGTCCCAAAAGCTGACCTCTGACTCGGCAAAGATAATTACTAGCCTTTCGTTCAGTTTAATGATGCTTAATGAACATGTCTAAGGCATGTTTGAGCAGTCCTAGGACGGCGTGAGCAGGAAATACACTGAGCAGTAACATGATTTAAAGAGACAAAAGTTATCTGGCATTTTTTAAAGATTAGCTCACACCATCCAAACTTCTTAATCCAGATGCAGCTAGCTGTTACGGTTGTGTTAGCCATCTGGTACTATAGTCTTTGGCTGAAAACAGAAGCAATATGTATCACCACTGGTTTTTGTTTCCAAGAAAAAGGAACGCTGTTTTTATGATCATCCATTCATTTGGTATCAAGCACATTTCACACATGAGTTAACTGGAGACCTGCAGTTGATATATTCTGTGGTAAGAAGAAGGGCTTTGTATGGCTGATGGCAGAAGCAGAGATGCAGAGGGAAAGGCTGCAGTTTCAGTGTAACTGAGTATAATATCATTGGAGTTTTTTTATCTTTCCCTTCATAAAAAGATTCTTTATTCAGTGACGTATTGTCTCATGTAACAAAAGGGTTTGTGGTACTTTCTGGTTTTGCTGTTCAAAGCAGATAACATCTTCAGCCACGGTTTCTTACGCTTGTGCTTAGCATAGAACATTTGTAATTGCTTTCCACTGACCTGCCCAGCAAACTACCAGTAACTTATTTCTGTGTATTTACACACTTGAAAGCAACGTTTTATTTTGTTCAAGTAACAGATGCATGCAAAAAAAAAACCCCAAAAACAACAATAGAGAGGAGAAAGAAAACTGTGTAGGCAAAGGACATAGTGGCTGCTTAAAAGTGGTATTTGTGGTACATGGCAGCACCAAATGACATTACCCAAGGGAACTTCCTGGCTTCTCATTACAGGGGGGTGAACTAGATGACCTTTAAAGGTGCCTTTCAACCCAATCATTCTGTGATTCTCTCCAGGGAGACACAAACTCTTTTTGGGACTACAAGGGGTGCTGCTGCCACACCATGAACTAAAGGAACACCAAAGTCTCCTATATGTTCTGTGTCCTGGAGATAGGAGTAGAGCTGGAAACCTGTAACCTCAGGTTTCTCTATGTCTCCTGGGAAAAAAAGCTGGCACCTGAAAGGATGGAAGAAGATAACAAATCCTGAGTTTGTGGCTTGTGGCTTTGTTTGACGAATGTACAGATTTAGGAAGTGATATAACCCAGCAAGGGTGTTCAGCTACGGCCTGCCTGGCAGCAGTTGCATCAGCTTTTTGGGGGACAGAGGCCAGCTCCCTCACAGGTTGCACTTAAAATTGTCCTCACCCTCTATTTCAATTAAACAAACCAGTATTTCTGTCAGGTTGGTATGTGGATCCCTTCTCTGCTCCCAGCTATGTCCAAGCTGACCTGCAGTGTTCTCTGCTGAGAGACTCACTGCTATAGCTCACCTCCCAGAAAGCTGACTAGCATGAGGATTTTCCCTCTGCCATTCCTTCTCTATCAGCGTGAGAAATTTCATACCCTTAAGGGTCCTTGTCAGCACTCACTGCCGGACAATTTTACTCCAGGGCTGTTGGTGGCCAGGAGATGCCACATGGCTTTTTCCTGAGCTGTCACTCAGCTAAGGATGATCCTGCATCCCACAGCATTCAAACACCCATCTTTACTTTATACATGTCATCTAGCTATTGTGTATCTTAGGTACCTGTCACCTTAGTATCTAAATCCCAAAGGAACAACTTAAGCAACTGAGAAGAAGCTGGAACTGGGGACAGATTTCAGTGGAAGCTACTCATCTAACCCGCCGAGGTGTCTGAAACACTTCCACTGAGGTAAATATATCTCTAAGTACTTGAATAGCTTAAAGGATCTGGGCTTAAGTGCTGATGTGACTGTTGAAAATGGCTCCTACGTCACTTACGCTTTATTGAAAAAAAAAAAAAATTAAGTGTTAAATACAGAGAATCTTCAGAAACGCTCCAAATATATATATAGCTGCACAGACTTTTCTGAGCAACAGCAAGTTATACCAGCTAGTAGAGCTGCTCACATGTCTGCAAGAACGAACAGATCAAGAGGCCCAATAATCCAGATTCCTAAAACCCCACTGGAAAAGTATTCTAAGTGATAGGAGCTAACGTTATGAAAATGGGAATTTGCTCTCAAGATTAGAAGAGTCCACCATATTGCAGGCAGATTAGCAGGCAGATTAGCAGGCAGCTGGATTCACCCTGTCCATTAAGATCATTCTGTTTCTTAATTGGTCAAACTTTATAAATCTGGTCTTCAAAATGCCCATACTCCTGTATGGGCAAGCTCTGCTATGGGTGAAACGTGGGGCTGTGGCTGTGTTTCTCAGAAGCGGTGAGCCGCAGCAGGGAGGAGGTTAAGCTCTGCTTCTTGCCATTTGCCTACCGTCCGTGCACAGCCCAGCTGTGGCACGCCAGGGCGTCCCTGGGAATGCAGCTTTCCATCTGATCCAAAGTGCGACACGGCAGTCATGCCTGCGAGCCTGCAGTTGGTGCGGCGGGCAAGGCTGATCTTGAGGCCAGACTTTGGCAGGCAGGAGAGACATCCCCTTGAGGGAAACTCCATGTGTTGCATTGAGAAGGTAGCTGGCAAACGCCACCTCTTACGCAGTCCCGCTATTGCCATTTACAGTTTGTGAGCAGTGGGGCTCAGACCGCTTGCCTGTGGTGTACCTGCAGTTGTAAAACATCAGACCTTCTTTGTTAGTATTTCCATCCGTGTCTATATTTGCACTGCGTGAATCCACGGCTCGTGCTCGAAGAAGAAGCCTTGCCAGTGGTGTCAGGATTGAAAGGAGTCCCCAGCCTGTCCTTTGGCTGAGAGAGCTGGAAACCTCCACTCGCAACTGCCTCTGTTTTGCACTCAAGTGAAGCAGCAGCTAAATCTTGTGCCTTGTCCTCAAAGTGCCTGGCAGTTTTGCTAGCTCTGAGAATGGCATTCACTGCTAATTAAAAAAGGAAGAAAAGGAAGAATCAGCAAATGAAATGGCAGCAATGGCCAAAGCAAACAAGGAAAGTAATGGCATAAGGGGAGGCAGCGGGTGAGCTCCCCTGCACTGCTCTGCTCAGGGACTCGGCCATCCTCCCACCACCATGGAATGGTGTGGTCACCTGATGGGGAGACAGCCACGTTTCAGGGCTAATCCTCCATCCTCCCCATCACAGCTGCATATGGCCCTGCGGTGGGTTATCCTCTCTCTCCAAATGTTCAAGTCATTATCAGTTTGACAAATCCAATATATATATAAAGATCTCCAGGCAAAATCTGTATTTCCAGAAAACAAGATTCCTATACCATCTGCAGCTAATTGTTTCATACCATATTCGTCTCAGTCCTGCTGAGCCTACTCTGGGCCTGCTGAGCCCATCACTTACCCTGGTTTTACACTGGAGGAGCTCCACTGTCTTCAGCAGCTTCATGTGATTAACACTTTTGTGTGCGAGAGCAGAATCCAGGGATGAAGGAGGATTCACCGCCACTTCAGATCATCCTCATCATCACCTCAACACAGACAGGGACTCACTTTGGTGGTGAGAGATGAGGGAAGAGGGAGGGGAGGCAGCCAGCCAAAACTCAGGTTGTGGTGAGGAGGGGAAAGACGTGTCGCTGCCTCTGAAATCAGATCCAATCCATGGGTCCGGGAGGATGCTCTCTGCCAGGGGCTGCAGCAATGGCCCTGTGCTCCCCTCTTGCCCGGGGTGATTGGCAGCATTTCCCCCCAGTCAGAATTAGAGAAAACAGCAGAGCTCAGCAGTAATCTCGATTCTAGAGCCTTGTTGAAACTCTAGACACACATATCTGACAGATACAACAGAGATTAATGAGCCATGACCAGAAGTTTGATTTTTCTGTCAAGTGCTCCCATCCGTTTTTAATAAACAGAGGAACAACATAAACTCCAGCGCCTGCTTGCTGTTGTTAAACCGGGCAGGTTGCTTTTGGTACCCTGTGTGTCTGAGCTGAGTTCTGACTCCAAACCACTGAAAAATGTTGGGGGTTTGTTGGGTATTTTTTTTCTCCCGTTGTTGCTTTTATGGCTACTCTTGTGATGAGCTTTGCTCCTTCCGTGTTGTTTCTTTTCTCCTCAGCATGGACTTGTCTGGTGTTCTACCACTGGAAACTGTCGAGTGTAATATCATGTTTACAGCTAAATGAGTTCCATTTAGTGTCATTGGTGTATTACATGGAGCACATAAGCGCCTAAAAAGCCCAGTGCTTTGTTTTAAACAGTGCTCTGCTTTATTTTTTATGGGGTTTTGGAACATGGCTTCCACATCCCTTCCAAGTACAAGGGGCTGAGCCAGCTAGGAGCGGAGCCTGAGGAACACGTCGTAGCTTCTTCATGCTTCTGGTGACTTACATTACGATCAGGCATCGCTCTCATAAAATAATAATCAGTACATAGACATCTGAATTTGTCAGGAATTCGTGGTAAAGCAGTCCCTAAGGATTTTAGGCCACAGAAATGTGTTTGAGAATTCCGCTATTTTTATTTCTCACAAAGCAAGATAGAAGCCACAAACAAAGCAAAAGACTATCAGAGGATGGCTTATACCCTGAGGTATTTATGGGAGGGGAAAAAAAGGGAGCGAGGGAACGCTGCCATAAATCTAACTGGCCACAGAATGTCACTCTTGCTCCATGCAAATAAAGCTGAAAGGAAATTTACCTGGTAATATAAAACCTGGGTCTTAAGGAAAGCAGCTCAGGGAACCTCTTGCCTGTAGAGAGATGAAGTACAGCTGTGCAGCCATGTATGAGTGGGTATGCACACCCACTCCCGCAGGGAACCGAAGGACATGCCTGAACAAAATACCTTTGCAGACCACCAGAGCTCTGACCCACGTCTGCATCTGAAGCTGAATCCTGTGGATGACTCTTCTTCGGAAGGGTCTTGCCAACAGGTCTGCACTGGGGGCTTTGAAGGAGAAAACCACTGGATCCTAAAAACACTCCCCACAGTGAGACAGGCATGAACAGAAAGTCCCAGCCTGTGCTTAGGGAACTTCAGGGAGTCTCCCTGCAGAAAACACCTGAATTTTCAGTAGGATTCTGGCTGTGAGTGAGGTCCTTTCTGGGATGGGGGATCAGGCCCACAGAGAAACAGGCTAGGCTATATTATTTCAAACAAAAGCTGCTCTTGAATAGAAAACACTCTCAGTTTCAAAACATAAAATAAAAGCTGCCCTGAAATTGAAATTGTCCTTGACTTGATGCCGCCTACAACTGAAATTGCCACTAAATTTAACAGACCGATGCTTAGCATTTAATTGCCCCTGAAAAGAAGTCACCGTCAGGAAGGCACAGTATCAAAAAACAAATCTTTTCCTTTTTAATCAGGGCTTCATTTCAAGTAGCAGGTACCTGCTTCTCCAAGCTGTGACCTTGACCAGACTAGGACACAGAGGTCACCCCCTGTGTGAGGGAGGGAGCCCACCATGCTACCACCTCTGTGTAAAGGGAAGGCACCAGCTGCAGGGCACCTCTCCATTTCTCTTTTGGGAAATAAGCTTTCCCTGGGGTCCAAAATAAGTCTGAGGAAGCAGAGCAGGGATTATCTGCTGGTCCCTAGGGGTGGAGAGGTCTGGGGCTGAAGGACTGAGACCTCCCCACTTCCAGCTTGGTGAAGCTTCTCTGGAGAAGATACTAGAGCTTGCGTGATCTGACTGCGGTCTGCTAAAACCACAGTTGCACAGATTAGCATAGGTGAAAGAAAAAGGTTTTCAGCTCTTACTGTATTTTGCATAACTGCAAGATTTTTTCCTGTCTCAGATTAGCCACAAAAGCGTAAATCTTGAAAACACATTGAATATAAAGAATAAAATACAATAATCCGGATCAGATCAAATAGAAGTAGTTCTGAAATGTTGGTCTTGGGTAATCTTTGAAGTGTTTTGACTTATGTATTATTTTGGTGTAACTTTACTTAGGTTTCAAAACAGATGCCTATTTTCAATCTAAAAATTACATCTTTTCTTCTGAAAGTATAGAAAGAGGATATTTTGATCACTTTACAAAACAGTTACATTTCTATCTGAATATGGTACATTCATTAAAAAATCCCCTCTGCTCCTCCCCGAGGCTTTGATTTTGACAAATCCACGTTTTCCAGTGAAAAACATTTCCCAGAACACTTCCCCAATTTTCTCTAATATTTACATCTGTTCTTGTCTGAGAACATGTCACAGCTGTAGATCAGCAGGAATCACAGAGAACACGGTTGATTTATGGTCAAAGTAATATTTCTAAATCAACTTGCATTTAAGAGTAGTGAATAGTACATGTCCATATACCAGCGACGTATCGTAAGGATTTTGTACTGCTTTGATATTTTTTACATTCCTTTTGCATAATTACACAGGACTCATGTGTAATTGTAATTTTTTTACAATTATTTTACATAATTACATGTTATTAGAGCTGAAATTTGGGCAGAGTTAAAGACTGCAAGCCAGATCCTCAGTGTTTCAGGCACCCACCCTGATGGCATCATCTGTCTCAAGAGCTGGGCAAATCGGACCAAAAGGGACTACCGTCCTCCGGAATTAGGCCAGCCCCACGGTGATAGACATCTGCGAAGTGGCGAGGAAAAGGAAAACTGTCTCTGCCACTTTTATCCTTCGCCACAGCTTTGGCCTGGTGTCCTGTGATCCCAGTTAGACATGGAGCTCCCAGGGAGTGGAAAGGAAATTTGTGGGAAGCTGCTCAGCGCTCTCCTGCGTCTGTCCCTGCTCTGCCTTCCTCCCCGGCCCTCAAACCACAGGCGCTCGGATGCAAGGCAGACCTACTGAGGGGCTTCCGTTTAGTCCTGGAATATTTATTCCTCTGGCAAAAATATCACATTTTCCATGTGCTTGGTAAATAAGGGGAGGAAGGGTCCCGCACACAGCAGCTGTGGGGTGTTTTCTTCACCTTCGGCAGGCGGCTCAGGCGTTTTCTTCACAAGAGCGGTTGCTGAGTGGGAGACACTCCCCTCTGTGAAGGTGGACATTAGTAACAAGTTTAGCTCCTGGGCTTTGCCAGCGCCCACTTTTTAGCTGGTTTTCTGCTCCACAGAGCCCAGGAAGGCCTCCGTCGGCTGCAGTGAGCAGGGTGGGTGGATGCCTTGCTTCCCTGGCTGGATTATCCCTCATTCCCTCTGCATTTTAAGAGATTCGGTGGGCCTGTTAACAGCTTCTACCTGTTTTCAGACCTGTGACAGGAGGCTGAATGGCTCGCTTCATGCGGCCCCACTCGCCCGCCGCTCCTGCCAGCGGTGTTGACATGATTTATGTAAATCATAAAACGCGGCGGGGTGACCTCACGAGTGTCCAGCTCTCCCCACGCACGTCTCTGGGCAGAAGGGCTAGTATTTATAAACAGTGGCATATTCACGTCTCAGTAACCTGCTCTATTTACCCTGCTCGCGCAGGGCCGCTGCCTCACAAATGAAATATTATTCCCCGCCATGTGCGTCCCGTTTTTCTGTCGGCTGTGGGGTTTCTTTCATGCACTGCCCTTCTCTGTCGCTGGGCTCGGCGGCAGCTCTCCCCGGTGCAAGGCTGGGGAGAGGGAAAGGGGCAGACTTCCATTCTGCTGCCTGCTGACACAGGAGCATGGAACCCCCAGCCAGCAGACTTGCAAAGCTGGCCTTCGGGCTGCAACCTTCACCCTGGTCCCCTTGCCTTAGCAAGTCGCCATAACACAGCCCCTCGCTACAGCCGACCCCCTGCTCTTGCTCATGGGGTCCCAGCCCATCACATCCTCCGCTTGCTGCGCTGCTGCTGGTGGGATGCTCGCTCCTGGGAGATCCCAGTCGCAGCGGTGCTTTGATGAGGATGGCCAAGAGTTAGTTGAGGCATAATCAAACTTGTCAGGCATCTGGATATGGCTGAACCAGCTGGAATTTTCTAGGAAAGTCATCTTTTCGCAGTCATTTTTAAGGAGATCTTTTTACTACAGCCTCCAAAGAGCTCATTTCTGGCTCATGAATTAAGGGAAAAGCATTTTCTCTCCCAAAATAATCACAGTAATGAACTCAACAATAAAAGCTGCTTATCACCCTTCTGGTTTTTGGGTTTTCTTTTTTCATATTTTCTTTTTATCACTAATTAAAAAAAGGGAAGGAAGGTTTAATGCTTTTTAAAATATCTTGTTTAAAGTTGTGTCTGGTTCATTATCTCCTCAGCTTCTGCTGTTTTGAAAATGTCTTCTTTTTTTTTTTTTCTTTTTTAATTTTCTCATCGAGATGTTTATGGTAAATATTAACTTATGAACAAGTCAAGAAAATCAATAGCTGGAACTCTGTCAATCTTGAAAGACTGCGCGTTTCAAAATGAACTCCACGGCCTGAAGCTCCAGAGGAGAAAGAGCTCTCTATTGCCTTTACTGATGGAAAGGGAAAAGTATCTCATAAAAAAAGCTCTGCTTCTGTAAACTGCATACGCATGACTCCTCTAGCAGCACTTGAACGACATCTAAATCATGGGGCCCCAGAGTGCTGGCTGGCTTCTGGATTCGGATGCATGTTCTGGCCACATCCTGGCTGTGTAGAGGGCTGGGACCTGTGTCTAAAATGCATCCTCGTTCTCCTGTCCCGTGTTGTGGTTTCCACAGGAAGAAAATGCCCGTATCTGGACAGGGAGGGGACAGTCAGCACTGTGAAAAGTGATGGAGGCAGGAAACATTTCTGCAGTGTTTGTTAGAAACCAGAGCAAGGGCAGAGCTAAGGAAGGATCAGGATTTGGGCAGTCACTTATTTGCTGGGTACCCCAGGAAAGTTCAGCTGCCAACGTGGGGTCATGGGCTGTGGGACAGGGGAGCAGCTCCACTGAGGCCAGCAGGCACATCTGGAAGCAAACCATTTGGCTTGCGGCTGCAGCCCATGTGTCGGGTTTGGTGCCTGTCTGGAAAAGTGTGCAAGGAGCACCATCACCCCGGGGACCGGGGCGAGGAGAGTGGGAAAAGCCAGATGACTGAAAAAACCTGCTAAGGGAAAGAGCTTTTCTCTTTATGTGCTTACATATCCTTTTACCTGGCCTCCCAGGTTCACAGCTGCATTGGCCTTCCCCTCATAAAGGTTTCTTTTTTTTTTATTATTTTTTTCAGTTGTAATTCCCAGAATGCGATGGAGGAATTTCTGTTTGTTGAAGGCATTCGTCAGGGCTGTGGTGAGTCTCTCCCTGGTTTGCTGGTTGGGATCACAAGGCAGTTTAGTTATTTGTCAAAATGCACTTGTGGGAATCTGGGCTCTTTTGCATTTCCCCATCTTTCAGAAGGTCTTTAGGAAGGGTCTGATTCTGCCCAGCCTCCCTCAAAGCAAATAGCACGTTTTTCCTTAGCAGCAGTGGGATTGCCTATGCAGAGCCTGCAGAAAAAGAAGTAGCAGAACCTGGCTTCAGGACATTTTCAATATTCTTGAAGTATATCATAAATTATTTCAGAAATCTAAATGACACTGAAATGAAAAATTGCCCCCACTGAACCAAAGGAGAATTTGGCTGGGGAACCCCCACATTTATTATTTGATATTTTGAAAAATATCAATATTCTCTTCAGTTTTGAGTTGAGGAACTGAGGCCACATTGTAATTCTTACAAGATGGATTTCCTGCTCTCACTCAAGAGGTTTTCCCCATAAAGTTTGGTAGGAAGTGTGTTGAGCCTCATTAACTCTCATCTTGTTGCTAATACCGTGCTGGAAACTGCTGGAGCTGTGTATTAAGCAAAGCTACCTTGGCTGTGTGGACAGCAGTGAGGAGGTGCTGCGAAGTGAGGTGAATCAAGGAATGGTGAAAAGCAAAAGCACATCCAATAGGATCCCAGAAGGAAGTTTGTCTCCAGCAACACAGAGCGCATCCCATCATTCTTATGTATCAGTATCTAATGTCAGATTTTCTTTCCAAAATCAGACAGACTGAGCTGGAAAATAAGGAGGCCGCTTCAGAGTGCTATCCTTTGAGATAGCTCTACCTGTATTCCCATTATATTTAATTGGCTGTCCACAAAATCTGCATAATGTCCCTATAGATCTCAGAAAAAATTATTTTGCTTTTTCTTCTCTCTCCATCATCCGTTTTGCCCTGGCATTGTTTTGTCGGCTTTTGTAGAGCTGCTTCTCATTTACAGAGGGTGCAGGAGAGGAGAGCTAGAGACTTTGCATCTGATTTTTTACACACGGGGCATAGTCTTCCTTCATCTCTACCCCAGTCTAGCTCTCAGTGAAACCATTATAAAGTCACCTTGAGGATCTGGCTTTGAAAACACTTCAGCACCTCCTGAAGAGAAGACAACAGGAGCCAGCAGTGCTCAGGATACTGCACCTCAGTATCCTGAGCCTAGACTGAGATCTTGTCCACGCTCTGTCTACTTTATTCCCCTGCTCAGGGTGGGGATAGCCCATGTACATGACTCCAGATGCTAGCAATAAAGAGTACATTGAAAGCAGAGTTGGGCCAAAAATGTTCTCTTTGGATTTCTCTGGGAGTATGGGAAAGTACAGAAGGAGTTTTAGGATTTGAACGTTCGACTGATACAGTCAGTGTGATTTCTAAGTGGAGGGGAAAGGCTGGGGAAAACCTGTTCCCCTTCAGCGTATCTGCTGCATGAAGCAAGCAGCGACACTGTCTAAGCCAGCATCAGAGATTCTGCCGAGCATGCTGTGTACCTTATATTGCTGAAAGGAGAATAACACAGTATTGATGTCCAACTATGTGGGCCTTAACCTTTTAGCCTCGAGGGACCACTGGGAGTTTTGTCTGAAGAGTGCCCACAGGGTCAGGGCACAAATTTGCAGGTGCAAAATAGCATTTGCAACTACAGATCACAAAGGTACAAATGTCACGTTCTGGTCTTTTGCTCTGCCATCCACCAGGCCGCAGGCAGAAAGCCGGGCGCTGCGCAGAGCTCCGGGAAAACCCGCG
Organism: Jacana jacana; assembly: GCA_013400555.1. Lineage (NCBI taxonomy): Eukaryota > Metazoa > Chordata > Aves > Charadriiformes > Jacanidae > Jacana > Jacana jacana. Next base: position 29,095 of record VZTM01034522.1, on the reverse strand, counting down.
AGCCTAATTGTTTAATAGCGTTCCAGTCAACGGATATATGTCCTCCTGCTTCTCTAATGTGCATTTTTGTTTTCTGGCTGGGCTCGGACACCGCCTCTTTCTGACAGTTTCTCGAGTCGTGACCTTCAGAGTCCACGTGTGGCTTCTCTTTCTGCAGCCAGCCTAGAGGTTTTACAAACCTCCCACGGAGGAGGATGGATTATTTTAGATCACACTGACACCTGCATACTTTTACCTTTCTGTGTTCCTAAAGAGCTGTAATATTTACCAACAAGAATCTCTTCTCAATCTAATCCAGTTCACATGAATATCACATGAGGCTACCTCCTGTAAGAGGCAGCCTTAAGATGTAATGCATGTTTTTATGCTTAACATCTTCCTTCCCTTGTCCTTATTTTGCCTTAAAAGGGGCTGTCTGTGTAAGAAGGGTGAAAAGACACGGGTCTTGGAGTGCAGACCTGTCTGAATTAACTTAATGGCAGGTCCAGCTGAATATTTGCTATCGGAGAGCATGTGGTACAGTGATTGCATTTATTAAACATGTCAGGGTAATTTCCAAACTCCGGCACTGCCACAGCGCTGTGAGAGAAGGCTTGTATTGCTGTACGAGCCCAGCTTGTCTGCCAACATGTCTACCCCTTCTGCAGGTGTATGAGTTACAGCCCAAGGCAAAAATATCCATGCCTTCCCCAAAGATCTTGTGGTGCTTCTGCAGGCCAGATGGTTCCAATTTGAGGCCTACGCTCGGTGATGTAGCTGTATTGAGTTTCTTCCCTGAAACCAACAAAACCTGCTTTAGCATTTTGCTTGGATTAAAATATTTGTCCCTTTTTTCACAGGGCAGAAGAGGGACTCCTGAAGCCACTGAAGGAAGGAAATCATTACAGGGTTCTACAGAAGTAGGTCATGTGCTACAGCTGCTCATAGTTTAAGAGGAAGAAACATGGGACCTCAAACATGGAACATGACTCCTTCAAAATGCTTGAGAGCAACCCAAGAAAAACATCCTCAGAGGCTTATTTAATAAACATTATCTATAATAGTCTCAATGTGTGCTCGTGTTTCCTTAGGAGTTTGCACCTACTTCCCAGAGCTAACAAGATTCCAAAATAGAGTGCAGAATAATTTAATGAAAAGGATTTAATAGTTTGTGTTAAAGCTAATATGGTCCATTAGGAGCTGTCATTTTATAAACAATGAAGATATGTTACCCTCTCTATTGCCGTAAAGCCATTCCAAGCAAGGTTTGTAAACAGTCAGTAATGATCTATAGAACATGCACAAAAGACAATTAGAGCCACATTTGAAAAATGTGCTTTCCCTCCCATTTGATTTCTTTTTAAGTAAACCTAAGAGGAGCATACATGTATGTAGATGAATAAATGCATAGCACAGCTCCAGCAGATATATATATACGTATGCATATGTGGGTTTCATTAGCAATCATACAATGTTCATTATCTTAAAAGCACTGCTATTTCCACAGCTCAAAAAATGCCTAAAGTGAACTGTTAAATCAACTGAAAAGTTTTTAATTATAATCAAAGTGTCATTTCACTGCAGCTTTTTTTTTTCCCAGCAAACTAACATTTTTTGTGAAGACTCAACCTGCTTTCTTTAACAACTGTGAACACAAAAGACTATCGACCGAAATAATGCCAGTTCCAATGTGCAGTTTTTCTTCACAATGAGACTTGATGTAACCATGAAACATATACAAAAGTTAAAAAAGGGACTCTCCAAGGCTTGGGGCTCCTTACGCTTGGTGCCCTTTTCCACTGGCGATATCCCAAAGGATGGGAACGCTTTTGTAAGCCAAGGCTTAAAGCAGCCCAAGAACGAGAAGGGCAGAAGAGCTGCCCAGCCCTGATCCCCCCCCTCCCCATGCCCCCATTTATTTGGAAGCCAGGCAAGAATGAAGCATGAGAGAAATCAGACCTAACGACTACAGGGGAGTTACTTCTGGTGTACAGTGAGGTAAGTGTTTGGAAAATCAGGTCCATAAAGTGCCTTTATTCCTTATTACTACATGATCTAGAAGCAGATGAAATAGTCAGAAGATGACTAACTTGGTAAAAGAAAATGGATACAACCTTATTATTTATAAAGTGAACTCCTCATTAAAATGGGGCAGCTTTTCAAACAGCATTTAGATTCTCACTCAAGAAAGCAGGCAAGAAGGAAACGTAGAGACTGAGGTCACTCTGTTAACACATTTACTTTATAAAGATTTATCTATCTCAACTACTTCTGCAAGGTTTGTGCAGTGGCTTAGGACTGTCAGGTGCTTGAAAACCAGGTGTATGGAAATCCTACTGAAGAACTGAGCAGACACACAAATTAAAGAAATAGAACAAAATCTGGGTAAGCAATTGCAGCAAGTGTTAAATAATCTTTCTGGAAGGACTGCTTATTCAGTATATTTTGCTGCTTCTTTTTATAAATTGTCCACCATTATTTGAACATAGGGTTGGGCTGAGACTGAACATTGAGCAAGACAAGAGATCCTACTTGAAATCCCACATAAATCATAAGGAGAATGAGGCCATATTATCTGTCTCTTCACATGACAGCAACACCAAAAAATTATGAGGGAAAAAGCCCACAAATGTGCTGTTTGGGTATTCCCTTCTTTCCCATAGCGTGTTTAATTTCTCAGGTGAAAGGAAACAATTGTACATCTGCATTCTCAACTACTGTCAATGGATTTCATTGAAATGAGTATTACGGATTTACAGCACTGCCTTGGCTGGCTTCATGATAGCACACTTCAGAGACTCAACCCAGTTTCCTTGCTGGTCAATCGACACTTTTTTAGACATTCCTAATGGGAACTGCACTGGGGCTGATCTAGCAATAAATTCATATCTAAGATTATTCCAATCTGCTGCTCAAGTGCTAAAGAAAACTGAGAAGAATTCACAAGCCACCCTAAACAGGAGAGACATTCATGGTATGAAAGTACTTTCTCAGCTTACATTGTCATTGTCACAGGGATAAAAGCACAAATCAGTTGGTTTCAAATGGGAGACATCCAAATAAATGTAATGCCAATAGATAAAGGTAGAGTCTAGCAGAAGAAGCTGAGCAGACGTGTAAAGTCTGAGGATGCATTTGAGCACCCAGCATCCTGGGATTCATCTAAGTAAACAAAGGTGTTTCCATCCAAGATGTTTATGTCACTTAAGGCACCTTTTGAAGTCAATACAGAGAAACAGGTACCTAAAATTATCTCCTATGGCTGACATCTACATTTGACCAGATGAACTGAGTCTTCAAAACACCTATTACCCTCAATTGATGTTTAAGGGATCCAGGGTACCTCAAGGTACAGAAGGTATATCAAGACGTCAAGGTATACAGGAGAAATGTCTGAAGCTAAGGACCGAAGAAGCCCATCCCAGAGTCTACAGAACTATTCTTGCAATTTAAACAAAGGGTACAGAAGCATATCTGACCCGATATGGCAGGGAAGGGATGCCATCCAGAAGGACTGGGACAGGCTTGAGGGTGGGCCCATGCAAACCTCATGAAATTCAATGAAACCAAGTACAAGGCCCTGCACCTGGGTCATGGAACTCCCAGGCACAAATACAGGTTGGGTGGAGAATGGCTGGAGAGCAGCCCTGCGGACAAGGACTTGAGTGCTCACGGATGAGAAGCTCAGCGTGAGCCAGCAGTGAACATTGACAGCCCAGAAAGGCAACAACATCTTGGGCTACATCAAAAGAAGCATGGCCAGCAGGTCAAGGGAGATGATTCTGCCCCTCTGCTCTGCTCTGCTCTCATGAGACCCCACCTGGAGTACTGTGTCCAGCTTTGGAGTCCTCAGCACGGGAAGTACATGAACCTGTTTGAACAGGTCCAGCAGAGGGCCATGAAAATGATAAAAGGGCTGGAGCACCTCTTCTGTGAAGAGAGGCTGACAGTTTGAGTTGCAGCCTGGAGAAGTTTGAAGGGAGACCTTATAACAGCCTTCCAGTACCTGAAGGGGGCCCACAGGAGAGATGGGGAAGGAATCTTTACGAGTTAGTACAGTGATAGGATGAGGGGTTTAAAATTGAAAGAGGGGAGATTTAGATTAAATATTAGGAAGAAATTCTTTACTGTGGTGGTGACACATTGGAAGAGGTTGCCCGGAGAAGTTGTGTATGCCCCATCCCTGGAAGTGTTCAAAGCCAGACTGGATGGGCCTTTAAGCAGCCTGGTGTAGTGGGAGGTGTGCCTGCCCATGGCAGGGGAGTTGAAAGTCAATGATCATTAGGGTCTCTTCCAACTCTAACCATTCTATAACTCTATATTGCACCCCTCTACATCCTGTGAGATGGAGAACATCCAAATTTTGCCAGTCCTGAGTTTCTGTTTTACCATTGTTACTGATCTTGACCAAGACAGGTAATGAGTACGATGGACTTAATTTAAGATTGCTGATATTTGCAGTATGTTTGCTGTATATTGCACTACTTATTTCTTTGGCTTGGTGAGCACAGAGCCAGTCTCATAGTTTCAAACGTAATTAAAAAATTTCCTGCTACCTGATGTTTTTTAAATTAAAATTATTAAGAAAGAGATAATTTTAGTTTTTTTACCCAAATGGATGTGTTTCTAATGTTTACTTACTTTTGAAATTTCCCTACGGCTGGAGAAGATTGAAAGAGAGGGTGCAGGATGGGAAAAGAAATTCCTGTGTTCACATTTGCTCTGCTTTCAAGGAACATTTCAGTGCTTTAGATTTCATCCTTCCCATGGAAAAGAGAAAACAAAATATTGGTGCCAGGGACAGGTGCCTCTAATGTATTCTTGTCAGACATGTTGGGAACAGGAGAGCTCTATTTTTGAAATACTACTGTTAGCTACATTACGTGGAGGTCTTGTTAGCGGTAAGCAGCAAATTGGTGTTTAGCGATGCAGGTGACAGCACTTATTAATTTGGGGGAAAAGGAAAGAAATCTCCAAATTCTCAGGGAGACAGGCAGAGTCTTGTGTGTCAATATGAGGAATTTATGCAAGCATCCTCTCATTCTAATGAGGTAGGGAAAGCAGTACTGCAGAGACAGTAGTAAAATAACAGCTTATGCCCTGATTTGACAAACATGTACTTAAACCATCTTTATGCAGGGCAGCACTTAATCCTCTGCTTAACTTTGATTTACATGGGTGCTTATGTGATATCTCAGGTAGGCATGATTAAAGACTGGGATGGGCAGTGCCTCATTTAATAACAAGCTCAGCTCTGCATTCATCTAATAATAACAATAACAGTAATGACAAAAAATTGCAGTTTGGTAGCCAGTTTCATTTCAATAGATCAAGCATTAATGCTGCACAAATACTAATGGTTTCAGGCTCCCCGCATTCCCAAACTGGGAGGAAGTTTGGTCATTCTTCTGTGGTGGCAGAGCACCTAAAAGTAGGCGATGTGAGCGTCACACCCATACGGTGTCTACAACGGGGAGAGCAATGAGCTGGTCAGCTCGGTCTTCAGCAGCCGATTCCTGGTATGCTCACTAGGCAGCCTGAATAAACTGCAAGAAGTGAAAACTTCTGTCCTCAAAGAGAGGCTGTGGTAGAAAGCAGAAATATTGGGGAGTCCTGGAGCCCCCCAGGCCATTGTGCAGTCACAAAAGCGTCCTTTCCATTGTCATCATCTAGTAACACACAAAGAGGGAATTTAATTTAATTTACCGCCTTCATTTGAAACACAAGCATTGAAATTTGCATCAGCAGTGCGATTTTTTTTCTTTTAAAACAAACCGATTTGGAAAGAGTAGAAACATGAGATATGTCTGGTTTCTCGTCTGGGTTACACTCCAAAGTTTGATGATCACACCCAGATGACTAAAATAATGAAGGTGATAGATTAGCGTATTGATGCATAATCACTGTCTAGCCTGCAAAACTTACGAGCTGCGTGATTTTGAGAACAATTACTTGTAATTAAAGCGACGCTGCTCCTCCCCCCCCGCCCCCCCAAGAAATATTTTGTGGATAACACCAATTAATTACATTTTTCAATGAGAATAGCTCTTAAATGCTTGCGCTGCTATTTATTTCTGACCACATTCAGAATTCTGAAGAGATATGAATTATGTATTGTTTAGCAGTATTATTTTGGGTTTGGGACTGTAAAAAATACCTCCCTCTTTTTTGATAGCATCTCTTGAATGAATTAAAAGCTAACCACTTCCACAGGGTGAGGATATGAACTGACTCTCATAATGATGAAAGGGAGCTTTTAGCCAGACAAACATTGTCTGATGAAGTCAATATATCCATCCAGCTTAACTATAGGCTTATTAATCTCTTTCTGATTTTCCACACCCTTCCAAGATAGATTTGGTGAAACTAAAAGGCAACTTCATGCTCTGGAAAGAAGAAATCTACTATTGAGCTAACTAAATGTTACTACATTTACTTTTAAAAAGCCAGAACATGTCTTTTTTTCAGCCTAAACCACGGTACAGGTTTTCCTTCCACTGAAGTTACAGTATGGGGTTATAGCTGATCTCAGTATCAGAATATTGCTGTGGAAATGGTTCTTGCAGTAGTCTAGCTCTGCATGTTTCAGCTCTTACTTTAAACATGAATTAAAAAATGAGCTTAGCATCTGAATCCTGGCACAGTATTTGCAACCTCTTGACTTGAAAGAGATGTATGAAGCAAAAGAGGATAGCAACCATACATGGCTTGGTTTTTCTAAAACTGCAGCTTTGCCTCACCGATTCTGCAAAAATAAACTCTACAGTTCATCTCTAAGTGAAATAAAATACAAATCCTGAGCTTTATTCTAAGAGAAGTTGCACGTATGCAATTCCCATTAAATCTTTTCCTCCCCTTCCCTAGTTATGTTGAAACCTCTGAAAAAAATGAGTTCGGTAACCACATCTATCTGACACCTTTCCTTCTGGCAGCTGTGGTTCCCTGGAGAGATAGATAGGTCTCACTCCCTTTTCTGCTTCAAAATAGTGAATTCTCACTTCCTAAAAATGGCCAGGCTTCTCCTGATAAATCTCTTCCCAGGTTTGTATGGCTGGCAGCCTCATGAAGTGGTGTTTTCTCCCCAGAACCTTTCGTGTGAATTGCCATCCTTGTCTCGGCAAGAGTTCCACAGAACACAGACACAGCGGCTGCCAAGAGAGGAGCAAGGACTGGACTCCTCCTGCCTTCCCACCTTGCTCCTGCCACCCTGAAATTCTGGCTCCACCAGGCACATGGAAAAGAGAAGCATCCTCTAAAAATGCCCGTGTACCCAGCAGGCCTAGGAGCAGCTGTACCCAGGGACAAGCACGTTCAATACGTCATACATGTCACACATGCCCCATGAACAAAAGCCGGACCAAATTTCCCTTAAAATCAGTCAGCACACTCAGCAGACAAACCTGTCCATATAACCACACACTCACTTGTGGGTGGTAAAGACTGAACTCACGGCCTTGATGCACTTGTGTTTTCCTGATCTGTCACAGCAAGGTCCCTGCAGCAGCTCAGCCACCCAAGGAACGGCACGCTTTGGCGCTCAGACTTTGCCATGACCCACAGAAGCGTTCCCCGTGTCTGTTTTGGCAGCTGGGTGTAACTCAATCTGCCACGGTATCCACGCTTAGACAATTCTACCAGTAAGCAAAACAGCTACTGTTTTCCTCTTACCATGTTTTCCATAGTATCTGGATGTTGAAATAACACTGCCAAAAAATTGACGTCTCGCGCTTTGACAATGGTTGCTCCTGATCGTCGGCAGCGATACACGATCTCAGGCACAGCCAGGGGCCCGAGCCTCGGCTTTCTGACGTGTCAATCAGTCCTCGGCACCTATCAGGCACACACACACCACACACACACACAGGCTGCTGCCAGCCAGCGAGTTCAAGCACCTCCGCTTGGAAATAGCTGCAACGGCACTGGAAAAGGAGGCATGTTTTCCCGAATGCTGCGAACTTGTGAAAACAACCCTGCGACTGAAACTGAGAATAGCCTTCGCAGCCGCTACCCCTCCCAGGCAGCCGGCTCGCTCCTGGGTGCTATAAATACGCAGTAATCAACCGTACCAAGGAACCGTGGTACAGTAATGTTAGAGTAAATCCTGGTGGAATGGCTTTTGAGGTGCACCGGCCTGTGAAAGAGGAAGAGGAATGGGAGACACTCGCATGTTCGCGGGAACGAAGAGGAAATACCTCCACAACCTCATTTCCCTACCTCTGAACACAGCCCTCCTGTACTTTGTCTGTAGCCTATGGTGCCCTGGCAGCCCATTCATGCATAGAAAGACTTGGCAGAACACATGGTTACCCTTACACTGAATTCTTTCGCCATGTGTGTTTAATATATCTCTGTGATCTGATTCAAGCAGAGCAGATTTGAATATCTCATTATAGGGAGACCAATATGTCTTCATACACACAGTAATTATATTGTTTATTCTGATGTTAGAACACTGGATCTCTCGCTGAAAGTCAGAGGACTCGCATACATTTTTCAGTCACTTAGACAGAAGTGACTACGCTGACATTCAAACTCTAAACAAATTGCTAATGAGCTTCCCCACTTTCTTTTTCTTTTTCTTTTTTTTTTTTTTTCTCCCCAAAAGCAGATTTCTCAGCCTTTGAGAGAAACAGAATGGAAGAGCTTAAATGAGAAGACGCACGCACATGACTGCAGTCTAAGGAATAGAATCCCATTTCTCAGCCAGTGCGAACTGCCAGAGCTGTGTCGGCTCCTTGGCGAGAGGGGAAAAGGCAGGAGAAGCAAGGGGATGGAAATACTTTTAACCACACTTCAGATGTCTACCTTTGTATTTGGATTTTGTATCAAAGATTTGTCTAAATCTTAGCAAGTATTTTCCCCTAATGGATACACAAGCTGCAGTCAGTCATTTCTTTCCTTTCTGTGCTCCACTACTCTTTTATGTTGTAGTACCGTTTTTGTTTTGATGATGCAAATTCCCCTTGTGGTTCTATTTAATATGTACTGGTTTGGGTTCCCAAACAATGTCTGGGAGTACTTTGGGACTGTAGGTTACGCTCTGGACGTAGACGTACACGGGATAGACTGGCAAGACTGACAACAGCTTATTAGACCAGAGGTGAATTCTGCAGTTTAAAGGGCATGCCTGTGAGCATCATAGTGTCTATCATGGGAGCACCCCTTGAGCAACATCCCTTGGAAGTGACCTAGAATCATAGAATGGTTAGAGTTGGAAGGACCTTAAAGGTCATGGAGTTTCAACCCCCGTTCCATGGGCAGGGCCACCTCCCACTAAAGCAGGTAGCTCAAAGCCCCATCCAGCCTGGCCTTGAACACCTCCATGGATGGGGCATCCACAACTTCTCTGGGCAACCTGTTCCAGTGTCTCACAGTAAAGAATTTCTTCCTAATATCTAATCTAAATCTCCCCTCTTTCAATTTAAAACCATTACCCCTCGTCTTATCGCTGCACTCCTTGATAATGAGTCCCTCCCCATCTCTCCTGTAGGCCCCCTTCAGATACTGGAAGGCTGCTATAAGGTCTCCCCAGAGCCTTCTCTTCTCCAGGCTGAGGAGAAGAGACCTGTGGTGCCCCACATGAGAGTACCTTTGTTTAAGCGTGTGTGATGCCGTGGGCAGGCTACAGGCATTCAGAGTGCTCAGTGCCCAGGCTCCATTCCCACCTAAGGGTATAACTTCCCATTTTAGCATTACCCTAAAAAGATCTATAGACTTTGGGTCCTAATTGCTTGGCAGTTATCTTTTCTTCCCTTCCAGTACCTTGAAACTTGAGGTCAAGTATTGAAATGCCAGTTGGGTATCTGGGACCTGAGTGTTAGCATCTGGCTTTCACTCCAGTTCCCAAACCATTTACTGTGGGGGTCAGTATTCACTCAGAGTTCACTGTGACATTCATACCCTTATTATTATCCTGTGTTAATTAAATTTCATATTGTTCTTAATTGTGTGTATGGCCCCTGAGACAATGTGAAGGATCCATTATTAAAAAGATAGAGTTTTATTTAGTGTAGAATTCAGCGCTAAGAGAGACCTCACTTCACCTACCCAGGGAAAAAACAGCAATAGAAGGGAAACAGCTGCTGGCACGTTGGTCAGGAACAAAACCAGTGGACAAGGCTACAAGGGGCAAGACCAGAAGGGTAAGTATGGGAAAACGCGAGCATGTGTGTTTTGATTTAACCTCAGACTAAAATGCACTGGTAATCTGAGGTGGCATCCCACTTGTCTGTTGCCAACGTTTTATTTTCTGAGAATGTTTCTAATGTAGGACTTACTCCATTTCCAGTCACAAAACGAATCAGCTGAGGGAAGGGAAGGCACGCAACAGGGTGACTGACTGCACCCGCGTGGCTTGGAGCACATGTACAGAGCCAGGCAGCAACAACATGCCCCCTCTCCCTTTTCCCCCTTGGGGGCTGCAGAGACCATCTGTGGGCATAACTCCAGGCCCTTTGCTGGCTGATCTGCTCCTCCACTGTAGTGAATTTCTTTCCACTTTCTGTGGGGAGAAAAAAAAAAAAAAAAGTGATACCACTGTGCAGCAAATCACATAACTTCTTCAAAGGGCGAGGAACATTTGGTAACTAAATGCCTTGTCAATCTATGTGCCTCACTCCGTGTATTCAGACTAACAGCTAGCTGTTCTCTGGTGAATACTGGAAGTACCTGTGCTTTCTCTGCAGTAATATAATATGATGCCCCAGCGACACTGCCCTAGATAAGCATGGTTTTCACAGGCTACATCCCCTATCTCCCTGTTTGTGGGAAAATAGATGAAGACACATAGTGTGTGTGCTTGTTCTCAGAAACTTCCAGATGTGCTTACTGGTTTCCATGCTTTTTGTCAAACCGCGGTGGATGTTCTTTCATTGCTTTCCATACAAAAAGAACTCCTGGTCAAATACAGTCCATACCAGCTGGCAAAGGGATGGGTTCCCAGCAGGCTTTTGGCATTTGGTACGCTAATGTATGCGAACAGGTTGATATGATTAAGGTTAACGAATGAGAGACAATTCCAGACTTTTCTAATTATTGTATAGCATTAAATATTTGCTGGCACTTCTTATTTTGAAGCAGTTGGGAAACCATTTAATCTTCATAATGGCAGCCCGATGGTTAATAGATAAGGGACATTCTATCCTTCTCCTACCATTGCTATGGCCATAAACCACCAAAGATTACAACACAAAATAGAATTGTGTTTCTGGAAGCTCAAGTTTTAAAAGCTTCACTACCAACAGGAGAAAAACTACACGGGTTTCACTGTCATAGCATTCAATAGAAAGTTATTAGGAAGTGATGTGGGAACCTCTACAGCTGTAAAACCAAGGGGACGGAAATCAGTGTAGCCATCACACTGCAGTTTGCTCGTTGGCTTGGGTCTCCTTCCAGCCCCACACTATTCCCAGTTCTCTTTGTGCTGTACTCAGGAAGAGCAGAAAGCTGTTTTCTTTCCAGACAATTTTACCGATGGGCCTGACTGCTTAATTGGTTTGGCATAGGATACCAGAGCTTCACCATTTGTCTACGCTTCCTGTTTGCTTCTGGTCTGTAATTCAGGCTGTAGAACGGCTCTTGAAAGTTCAGTATGGTATGGTGTGGCAGATTGTGTAGCAGATTGTGTGGCTTCATATTTGGTGACAAATTTGGTGTTATTTAGGCGGCCTTACGTAACTCTTGACCTTCCAGCCCCTTGGCTACTCGCTTCCACCTCCACATCACCTCAGTGCTTTGTTTAGCCAGGTGTTTATGTGGCCGTGAAGTACAGCAGCTCAGGGGATTGATCTGGTGGGAAAAGCAGATTGTGATTCCTCCACCCTGTTCACCATTTGGCTGTGCATGCAGATGTGCCAGCATTGCCCAGTACACCTGCCCTGCCACTGAAGGACCACCTGGGGAATTATGGTCTGCACCAGTCACTGTCCCCTAGAAGCACAGGTCTCTACAGAGTGCTCACAGCAACAGCCCAGAGTTTGTGCTGCTTTTTCAGCTTTTGCCTGCAGGGACTGGAGGAGTTTTAATATCCATGTGATCTATTTAGCTCAGTTATATTCCACTTCTACTTTTTCAATACAATGCTCTTGGGGATGCGCACACCTTAAAAATGGAAAAAGAGGATGTGCTCAGTAAAACTTTTCCAACAAAAGCCTGTCAAGCAATACAGGGCATGTGACTGCATGTGCACTCCTGTGTGTGTTAGCCTGAATGACACTAGAGAAATTATGCCAGAAGGAGATTAATCCTTTAGCATTGTCCTGTTCTTCCTTCAAAGTCAGGAGGAGGAGGTGTTGTGTATAGTATAAGACATATACCTTATCAAGGTTGCATAACTTGATTAAAAAAAAAAAAGGGGGGATTTCTTGAAGATTTGTCTTACTCCTAAAGTTGTTAAAAAGGAGAAATTGGGAGATTTGTTACAAAAGAAACATCAGGTTATGAATAAGGAATGGCAAGGGCTTAAGACAGATGCTTAGTGCATGTAAAAGCTGCACATGAGCTGGCAATGTGTGCTGGCAGCCCAGAAAGCCAACCATATCCTGGGCTTCATCAAAAGAAGCATGGCCAGCAGGCCAACAGAGGTAATTCTGTCCCTTTGCTCCCATGAGATATCACCTGGAGTGTTAGACCCATCTCTGGGGTCCCTGGTACAAAATAGACATGGACCTGTCAGAGAGAGCCCAGAGGACAGGCACAAAAGTGATCAGAGGGATTGAACACCTCTGCTATGAGGAAAGGCTGAAGAGAAGGCTCCAGGGAGATCTTATTTCAGCCTTGCAATACTTAAAGGAGACATGCAAAAGATGGCGACAGACTTTGCAGCAGGGCCTGTAGCAATAGGACAAGGGGCAATGGTTTTATCCCAAAAAGAGGGTAGATTCAGACTAGATACAAGGAAGAATTTTTTTTACAATGAGAGCACTGAAAGACTGGAACAGGTTGCCCAGAGAGGTGGCAGATGCCTCATCCCTGGAAAAGTCCATGGTCAGGTCGGACGGTGCTCTGAGCAACCTGACCTAGTTGAAGATGCCCCTGCTCATTGCAGAGAGCTGGACTAGATGTCCTTTAAAGGTCCCTTCCAACCCAAACCATTCTATGATTCTATCCTATGATTCTTTAACTTAAAAATGGTATTTCATTTGTTGATTAGATAAAAAAATTACGAGCAATGGAGGGTCAGATTCTCATCTAACCTGTCTTAGTAGAGCTCCACTGAAATCAGTGGAGCTTTGCTGATTTACGTCAGCTGAAGATGTAGTTATGACTTTTTATAATTTAAATTAATTCCTACAGTAAGTTTATTTTATACTTGGAGGAAGGATTTGCAGATCAGGATTGATTAGCTCTTTTTTTTTCTGAATTATTAGAGCATCTTTAGTTTTATTTTAAATTTGCTTTTACTATCGATGGTAGCTTTTGTCTCTTGTCCTCATAAATTATCTGTTAAAAGTTCTTCAGAGTGTCAAATACTTAGAGTATCTTTCAGATTCTCAGGTGACTAAGATAGGATTCTTTCTTTAATTAAAAAGAAGAAGATTGAGTTTCAGGGCAATCATGTTTTGATATTCCCATATGTATCTAAAGTCACTCAGATTAGGAGAACTGGGCTTCGGGTTTTGAAATTAGACTTTGTTAAATTGGACTCTGAGAGTGCATTTCCCTATCTGACTGAAATACCAGTGGTTTTAAATATTACAAGGTAAGCCCTCATCAGCTCTGATAGACGCTAAATGGCATCTTGCTTTATGATTCAATCCTGACCTCATTTCTTACCCCATAAATCTGGTGTAACTCCTTCAAACTCAGTAGAATTACTCTAGATTTAGACTGGCATAATGGAGGTTAAAGTCTGTCTCTAGAATTCCACTCCCCTAAATAAAAATGGCTGTGCATGCAGATGTGCCAGCACTGCCCAGGACACCAGCCCTGCCGCTGAAGGACCCCCTGAGCAAATAAAAATGGTTTACCAAGATAACCAGTGTAACCCAAACCAGTATGTCAGGTAATAAAAATAAACACAATAATACTGAAGGGTTTGAAGTTAGGCTAATTTATAGCACATAAAATGTGACCTTCTGTTTTCCTGAATTAAAATACCATCTTTGGGATATTTCACTCTACTTGGCTAGCTATTACAACTGCTTGGAATTCAGAATGTCCACCTCTGAGACACCATATCAGTAACACCAGTGAATGGTACAGCACTAGGCTTCCCTGGTTGAGCAAAAGAGCAGTTTTGTTGGCCAGGTGTGATGGATCAGTGTCCCACCACTGCCATTGGCGATTGCCTACCCAGACCAGAGGTGGTCAGAGTACATGGTCAGAATCACTTTTGAGGTCTTCCCATGCACAAAGGCCCTGGGGTGCCCATATTGTTTCTGTGCTGCTTCTGCTCCTCCCTCCCTGCTTATCTCCCCACTCCTGTCAGAGATGTACTTCCAGCCTCAGGAGTCTGCATGTCATCAGCCAGCAGATATCACTAGCTTCCCAAGCAAATATGTGCAAAGCAAACCAGACAAAAGAAGTGTGGATAGAGGTAGTGCAGAGCATCTAGTGCATCTAGAGCAGCAGAGCCCAGCAGTGTCTCCAGCTTCAGCTTACACAGCTGGACTCTGAGGTCCTCTCTCCTGTTGCCCAGCAGCAAAGGCCCTGTGCATATCTCTTCCTTCCAGTGAAAGAAGCATTTTAGAGCTCACCACAAGAGTTCTGTTGAGATTCAAGACCTTACAATGACCCTGGCTTTTAATGACATAAATATACCTACCCCTGTGTTTTCAAACCTCCACATAGACACACATACCCAGAAACCATTTTGCCCAATCAGTGCCTTTGAATTGATTCTTGCCTTGCCTTGCTTTGCCTTCCCTTCCTTTCCCTTTCCTTTCTCTTTCCTTCTCTGGTCACTTCTCACAACAAAGCCCCACACTTTTCTCTCTTTAGCATTTCCTCTCCCCTTGCTTTTCTAGGTTAACAGCATAGAGACAGCTGCTCATCACAGGCGCAGGTGAGGGGGAGCCAGCAAGGGCAAGGACAAGCTGAAGAAAGTAGACATTAGAACCAAGACTTGCATATAATGAGGGCTTAGGACTTTCAAAGGAAGAAGCATACAGCACCGCAGCATCTCTGGCTGTGGCCAGGGCCTCTGCACATAACAGGTGGGCAGAACATCCATCTCAATTTGACTTATTGAGCTCTGATGGGTAAATGAATGTGATTTCGCAGTGTGTGATTGCCTCAGTCTCCTCCTCCATATTTCCCCCATGTATTCCCCCTAGGTCTTGCTGGCATTGTACAGAATGTGGTCTCAAGATTGACAGAAAAAGCCCAACATCTTGCTTTTAAAAAAAATGGTGGGGTGGAGGGTTGAAAAAACCTCCACCCTTCTGTTTCCACTCCACGGGGTTTTTTTTCTGGTGAAAATTTAAAAGCTATAAATGCTAGCTGAAATTGTCAGTGAAAGGTCACTAAGATAAGATGGATAGCATGGTAGTTCTGTTGACGTTGATAGGTTTAGATGCCAGGACAAACTGAGATACCTGCAGAGTCTTGAACAAACATAGGCTGTGGAAAACCCTGGCATGGTATGTCCTATGAGCTGATGGCAATGGCAGTGAAACAATGCAGTGGCAGCAACAGCTAAAAGCACGGCAGAAAAATCTGCCTTTCACTGATGTGTAACTGAGAGGTCCAGAATACAGAAAATGGTGGCCCATAATGGCCCTGTAAGAGTCCAAGATATGCGCATCCAATACCTACAGGTAGCACAGCACAAGAGTCTTCCAAATGGTACGTGCCACCTTGTGAGCAGTCTTTCTGGTTTTCATCATTCCCACTTCGAATCGTCTGGCAAATGAAATTTGCATTGTCAGTTTCCAAATAACCTCTACAACCCCTTCCTCAGCAGTTCCTGAGAGTCACAATAGTCATCTTCCTCACCAGCTGAGGTGTGGCTCAGGTTTCTAGGAATGCTTTCTTCTTTCCATAGCTGATCATCCTTCATTTACAGAATACTCCTCTATTGCTGTCATGGGTCTTTACCAGTCCTGCCACCAGGTAAAAGGGCAGTTTGCAACTCCTTAAGACAAGCAACATGTGCAGTTGTGAATTCTAACTCTGCTTGGAGCCTAGGTCCCAGAGCAGTGCACAGTGGTAATCTGCATGCCTCCAGATTGACACTTGTAGGACCACTACCATGACCAAGAACATCCTACTTGTCACTGCTGCTTGCAAATGGCATGCAAACAGCAGTGAGATTCACTGGTATCCTACTGCTGAAATTGTTTCCGAGATGTAGTGTGAGTTTATTTTGAAGACAGGAGAACCAACAGTCCCCAAGGAACTCTCCAGAATGATTGTCAAAACTAATTCCTACCCTCCTGATGAGACACAGCCATCCAAAGGGCAAAGTGAGACAGCAGGCAGTGAGGCTGCAGCATACAAATATCACATGGGGTATCCAACTAAAACATACATGTGCCATGTATGAAAGGGGCAAAATGCCTTCTGACAAATAATGCATAAACCCAGCACTAATGACTGCAGAAGAGGTGCTACAGACAGCCCTTCCACTTGCCACAAATTGCTCTATAACATCAGGAATGCAGTACTCACCACTCACGTAGAAGATTTTTGGCCACATCCCTGCTCTTGATTAGGAAGAAGACGGAACAGAAAACTGCTTTCTTACATGAGTGCCCAGAATGGGCCAATAGTTGATCCTACCCAGGCTGCTGGTTTTGTCTGGAGTCCCATTCAGAGACAGTGGAGGAGCTGTGCACGTGCTGCGGAGGAGCTGCTCGCACCCAGCTAGAGCTGTGAAAAGCAGCAGACACCTGAGACAAGCTGCCATCAGTGGAAACCATCAGCATTGCTCAGTTTGTGATTTACATTGGACACGTATTTAAATATGCAGGAGACAACTTGGGGCAGGGGCGTCATTTCAGCATTTAGCCAACCTCATGCCCCTCTCCTGCTCAGCACTGCCAAAGTACTTTTGCTTCCATCCTCTGACTGATCTCATGTTATTTAAAGTGGCTGAAAAAGGTAAAGATAACAGTTGTTACTGTATCATGTTTACATGCATTGATGTGCAACAGAAACAGGGCCAAAAAAAGCGATTGTGGTCAAGTGAACGACCGTAGGATAAAAAGAGATAAATAATTCAGATTCTCATTATAACAGAAGACTGCAGCTCCCATAGAGAGGAGGGAGACTGTCTTTGTGTGAATTGGTATGCAGTGGCTGTTTAGTAGCCATAGCATGTAATCTAGCATTAGTATTAACATAAATCAGTGGCAGGAATTAACAATATTTCTAAAGTCTTATATGATAACTGGATCCCCACTATATTGTTTAGTCCTCCTGGGCATTTTAATAATCATGTAATAGAAATGTTGGAGTAGCTGAGATATTCTTTATATTGCTCTATGAAAAGTCTTTAACGCAATGTCTTTAGCAGACAGTTTTGATAGAATGTGTTGTACAAAAAGAAATATGCCTATTTTGGTAATATGAGTATGTTTCATTAGCTCAGCCCGCAGCGATATGACATTACATTTAAAAAGGAATACAATTAATAACAATGAGAGGGTTTTTTTTAGCTCTCAGAGTATAGCTGGAGGAACTGAGCAAGGTGTCAGGGCAATTAAA
Organism: Jacana jacana; assembly: GCA_013400555.1. Lineage (NCBI taxonomy): Eukaryota > Metazoa > Chordata > Aves > Charadriiformes > Jacanidae > Jacana > Jacana jacana. Next base: position 11,467 of record VZTM01034522.1, on the reverse strand, counting down.
TAGAGGCACTGTATTACCTTTGTCTGAACACTCATAACATCATCCCATCTCAATATGTTGAATAGGGGATTTCTTTGCGGTAGGATTCCTAATTTATTTTGATGTTTCCTATAACTCAGATAATAATAAGATGGACTTTTTTATTAATCTTTAAAAATGTACAAATCTTGGGAATTAGCATGTCTGTGGATCCGTATATTTTCCATTTTCCATACAGTATGGAATGATTGTATGAGAGATACACACAATAGCTTCTCGGCACTGAACTTAATGGAACCATCATATCAGCGCCGTGGAAAAGTACAAAATACTGCCAGTGCATGTACAGCACATGGATTAGATAACTGCAGTCCAGGGAAAAAGTTATACTTTGAAACTATTAAAATAATCAACATGGGTATTATTTTATTCAGCATTAACCTTTATGTTCTACGTTAAATGACAACGAAACTGGTGGAACACAATCCTTCCCTAGAGTAACAGTATCCAGCATTTCTTTCATCTCTGAAGAGGCTTCTTAATATCCTGCAATCCTAAAAATGCTATTTTCCCCCCACTGCAGGTCAGATTTAATAACAGTAACAGGAGATAAATGGATTGGGTTCAGCTGAGCCTTCGGCAGCTCTGCGGATGGGATGGGATGGGATGGGATGGGATGGGATGGGATGGGATGGGATGGGATGGGATGGGATGGAAGGCAGGGATCTCTGCCCTCCCAGGAGACGTGGCAGCAGAAGGCAGCAGAGGCACTGCTGGCATGGCCTCAGGGGACTGAGTCCCTCTTCCCATGAGGGACCTAGCCCTTCTCGTTGTGCTCATTTCTCTGCCAGAGGCTCCTCAGGTCACCCTAGTCTGCCCAGCAGGACTGGGTGAGAAGGCCAGGAGCACGCCCTGGCCCTAGAGATAGGGACAGCAAGGAATTAACTTCAGGCCTTGCCACAACCAAATCCCAATTGCGTGTGAATGCTTTGAAAATGGGAAGGCCAAAAGTTGCTTTTGCGATGGCAGCTCCCTTGTATTGCTCACACTCTCACAGCAGCGACAGTTATGTGGGAAAAAGCAGTAGGCAGCTGCCAAAACCGAAGCGACCTTCTCCTCTCCCCGCGCTTCCATGTGCCCCAGGCACGCCGGCGCCATTTTATGGGTGCCCAGCAGCAGCACACCAGAGGCGGCAGGAAAATACCCTCCTGGGGCCTGGAGGGGATTAATGATCAACTCCATAGCCGTTCATGGGTAACATATTACCGCTTGGCAGAGAACAGTTTCCCTACCCGCCGAGCTCCGAGTTACTCCTCCAGCAGCAGGGCCTGGGTTAATGGCACACAGCACCGGCTGCCCCAGGCAGCAGCTGCCCCTGGCCCTGCTTAGCCCCACACATATGCAGTGGCACATGGCGCCTTGAGCCATTAAATCGCCCCAATGCACTGGTGAAGGCCTCCCCCTCCCCTGCTAAGTGTTATTGACATATCCATCAAAGATGGTGATGCATCAGCTGCCCGCCTGGGCCCCAGCAGGCCAGGCCAGGGGGCGACATGCGGTCGCTGTGGCAACAGCAGGGCGCGAGGCCTGCCGGGAGGGGTGTGGTGGCCGCCTGGCGGCCATGTTGGCATGGCCCAGTGGGAGAGGCCTGGTGCCCTCCCATCGATCTGCCAGGCCTCGGCGCTTATCGACCACTCCAATTTGCAGGAATTTACGGTATCGATGTGGGGCTGATTAACATTTTGCGCCAGAGCGGTTCAATACGGGCTGGTAACAGCTTTTAATGATTAATTGACTTTTATGATTCTGCCTCAGCGCTGTCAGCGAGCTGTGAACGGCGGGCGCGCTCCTCCCCAAGCCGCTCTCCAGTGGCACGGGGCAGTGATTGAGTACCTGGGAAATTAGTGTCCTTGCTGTCTCATTTTATGAAAGATAAATGCTATGACATTTAACGCAGACCCTAATTTAGAACAGAACTAAGCAGATCATTTTGCAATTTAATCGTAAACAGGTAAATATCAAAACTTGTTTAGCATTTCACAAGTTAGGTGGACAGACAGCAAAGGTAAAGCAAAGTAGGCAGCAGGGGAATGGCAGAGGTAAGGTAAGGTAATGAGTCTTGGAGACAGCAGTGTTCTAATAATAATAACAGCCCTTTAAGTGTAGACAGTCTCATATCGAAGGTTCAAGTACATTCTTCCCACATGGTCATATTCTTCTCTCTTCCTTTTTCCTCCTATAATCTCACTCACTGTTCCCACACTAGCTATATGAAATGAGGGCTTCTGACACATGACATGATACATGGGGGGAAAAAAACGTCACCTACAGTTAATCTGTTACCTAAAACAAACATAAACATTATGGAAAAATTGCAGGAAAGGAAAACAAAATTTTATTATACTCCATAACAACTGAAAAAAGATTGTCTGGAAGGCTGCGTGCTGTCAACTCCTACCTTCCTGTGTTCATATTTATAGCCTATTCCTTTGCATTCATTTTAATTAAAAAGATTGTAAGTTTCTTTTTAAATAACTGTCTAAACAAAATGTCATATTATGCATGTTTATACATACAAAAGCTAAAATGGCATATTTTGATCCACTTTGAAATTTTATTCTTTGCCTTTTCACCACTCCGTCATCCCCTGTATTTGAGCTGGTTTACAGAAGAAATGAGGCTACAACGGGCCAGATTCTTAAATCATTTTGACCCACTTTGGAAGAGCTGGAGAGCTGCCGAATCTCCCCATTCAAGGATTCCCTTGGCACGAGGGAGTTTCTAGCTCATACAAAGCTGACAGAGCCAATTCCTATGCCATCTGTTCCCGCAGAACCCATTTAGAGGAGCCTACTGGGGGCAGAGTAGGGGTGCAATTGAGGCATTTCTGCATTTTCCCTCTTCCTTTCCAAGATCCTCACAGGGGCAATAGCTAACCTGTTAAAGTGCAGCATGAATCTCAGAAACAGAAAGCTACAACGGGCTCCCCTGCAGCTCTTCATGTCCCTCAGAGCTATGCCCTGTGTTCCTCTGACAAATTGTCTGGGATACTCCAAGAGGCTGTGCAGACGAGGCCAACTCAAAAGGCTCTGCTCTTTTAACCTGAATCACTTTGTGGAAGCTGTTGTCAAGGAGCAATCAGGCAAAGAGTTAAATTGCAAAACTGATTGGGCAGTAACCTCTGGGGAAAGGGAGAAAGGGGACAAACTTCTGGACACGGCTGAGTGCATCCACTTCTTAACCCTGATCAGCAGAAATCAGAAGAGCTCATCTAACAGCGGCCCTCGGCGCTGTCACACCAGCTATGTGATACCTGGAAGGGGGTACTTTGCTCCTGAATCAAAATTCACAGTGCTTAGTAAGACACCTAAAGCTCTGTGTACACTGGATGTTTGCCTATGGATTTGTCCTGATGAGCTTTGTGACCTCCCTGGCAGTGTGATCAAAATGGCACGTACTCAGGCATGTATCTCCACCGGAAAGCTGAGAGATAGTAAAAGATGGCTCTTTAAACCACTTCTCAACTGGTGCCGCTTGTTACTCCGCCACCTGACAGTAGAAGCAACGTCCCCTCCTTCTCAGTACGCAGGCAGGCAGGCTGGCAGGGAAGTGGAGTGCATGCTCCCTGGAGTGAAACAGGGACAGAGGCTCCAGGCAGTTGACCTGTCTCAGCAACGAGGTGGAGACTACGTGCTGAGGGGAAGCCTTGGCATGCTGTTTCTTTGTATTTTAACAGCACCGTTCAGATATTTGCTTCTGTCTCGCAGCCTGAACTTCTGTGCCACTGGCACATTCGGAGTGTGACAGCATTTCACACTATGCATGGGACAGACCAAAAGCTTTGTTGCCCCAAGGGGGAGAAATCAGAGCTGGTCCCCAGGGCTATTCCACCGATCAGAGGGGAGGGTAAGCAGTGAAACATGTCGGAGAGCCACACTTGGAGGCTGCTGTCACTGGGGGAATGCCTGCTGATCCTGGGAGGAGCAGCAGGTTCCCTGACGCATACTCTGACCTCTCACTTCGTGTCATCAGACAGCCTGGCTTTCAAGGATGCAGTACACTGGTTAAATGGCTATTATAATAGGCCATTATAACCCGGGCAAAGGTCAGTCTAAGCCACCGCTCTCACTTGTATGCACTTGTTAGCACCACTTGTGCTAACAGCTGGCCCTTGACAGAGCTCGAACGTGTCCATAGAGTATCCCTCCACTGACCCAGGAGTTTGAAGATCCAGGCTAGAGAGCGTGTGCACATGCTGGCTTTAGAGATCAGAAGTGAGTAAATTCCTGAGTCAGGCCACCGGCTTGGGCTAAGGTGCAGGCAACATGCAGGTAGATACAGCTTAAATTCCTTTGACATCAACTGAGGAAAGCTAACACTGAGAAAGTAACCATGGATAGATGGGCACGGTGAGACAAACCTCTGCTCCTGTCCTCTATGGTGACCAAGCTGCAGTCCCACAGCCGTGTGTACCCATAGAGCTACAGCACTGAACCTAAGCTCACAAGCCTTAACCAGAATGCCTTATATCCATTTGGCCTGGATCATGGATGGAGCAAATATGTCTATCCGTACTCACCAATTTAAACATACCCTAAGAATGGCCACAGCAAGCTAAGAGTTCCACCAAAGCTAATAGCAAATCCCAGTGAGGGAAATTTTGCTCCCCATCAGAGCTGCAGTTAAGTGTGTCTTTGAATGTCAGTTTCTGAATGGGGCTGTCCTGCGTTTAGCTGCCTTAGTCACACACCTGGTGGCTTGTCTCTGTTCTCCTTTGGGATGGGGCTCTTGGTGATACCACTTTTAGATAGAAGCCTGTTCATTATGTGCACCAGGAATGGGACCCCAGCCCTATCTCAGCAGACTCTATAGTAACATAAAGAAGGAGGTCTCAACAGAAGGACATAGATGAGTATGGGAATAGTAATGAGTGCTTCTGTTTTCTCTGCACTAGCTGGGTCAATATGCAGCTGAGAAGGCAGCTCACAGAGGCAGACAGAGTAGAAAGGAGTGCTGTGAATGGCACAGGCAATGAGTACTCCCACAGAGAATAGGAAGCTCTGAACCCTGGTTTTCACTCTGTGCCTGTCTCCCTGCAATGCAAAAGCAGTGCCTCGCCTCTGCTCTGTTTAGCTCTGCGACTACTGACTTCTCAGCTGCATCGTGGCTTGCTTGAGTGTGAAATATGATGTAGTCCTCTCCCCTGCTACCTCTTCTCTCTCAATGACGGTCTCCTTAAGAGACTTTCTTAGGCTAAAGAGAACGGAAAACTGTTATTTCCCAAAGTGTTCCAGCTGCCAGGCAAATGCACAAAAGTTGTTGTGTTTGAAAGGAAGTGGCTGAAAACGCTGAAACCCAGAGTGTATGAGACTCTGCTGACATGGTCTTTTGCAGATGGAGGTGAGCCTGTTTTGTCCTTTTTCCAGACCAGCTGGGGAAATGCTTTACTGTAAGCTGATCCTGAGCTATTGCAACTACACAGCTTCATGTTCAAAAGCTTGTAGTTAGCCCCAGAAAATAAGCAGAATGACTCTCAATTGCTGTCAAAAGCCAGAGTAGTCCTACGTGTTGGTCCTGTGCATCTTCTGGGGATGGTTCTGCTCATTGGTTCTGACCCAACGGAGCATGAGACAGGGAGGGCCCAGCTTGTGAAAGGAAATAGGAATGGTTTAGCTATGTAGACCTGTGCAGGGCCAGTTCAAAATTTAATACAAGTGGGCTATTGCTTTTTCTGCCTCTTGTTGCAAAAAACCAAAACAAACAAAAAAAAAAACAAAATCAAACCAAACCAACCAACAACTGAAAAAAAAAGCAATAGCACTGCTTTGCTTCAGACAGAACACAGGAGAATAAGGCAAAAGCCTGCATCCTGGGGCAGCACTTGGTGCCTCCACTTCTTTACTTTTCCAGCAGGACCAAGACCCTTGTTTTCCTGAATCTTCCTGTCCAACCCCAGGCTCTGTCCTAGCCTTCACTCTACCTTATTGCTTCAGGACCCATCTCCTCCAGCTGCAGGAAAGCTGCACTCCTTTTTATTTGAGGTGGCTGTGGGTAGGAGGGGCTGGACATGTACAGTAGGACTGCACAGGGTACCTAAGGAAGTCCCACCTGCAACTGCCTTGGAGAAGCCTCATCAAGATTGGCAGTATTTTGCCAGTTGTGGATGCACTTCCATCCCTGGACGTGTTCAAGACCAGGCTGGATGGGGCTTTGAGCAACCTGCTCTAGTGGGAGGTGTCCCTGCCCAGGGCAGGGGGCTTGGAACTTGGTGATCTTTAAGGTTTCTTCTAACTCTAACCATTCTATGATTCTATGACTTTCTGCGTGACCCTCAGCGTGTACTTATATTCTGCCCAAGTTGTGTATTAGGCTTATAAAAGACAGTTTAGGATCATGCCAAGGCTCATTGCATACTGCCTTAAAGAAATTCTGCCTGCTTACCTGCAAAATGCAGCAGAAATCCTGCTCCCTTGGAGGGAGAGCTGAGGAAGCAGGAAATATCCTGGCTTGCCTGAGCAGGATAGTAAAATGAGAGCCACAGAAAGAGAAGGCAAACTGTGTGGGCAAAAATCTCAGCCCCGCCGAGATTTATTGCATGGCAACATTTCCACTGACTTCAACAGCTTTCTGTTCCTTAGCTGTGTGTCCTTGTGCCTGACCGCAGTCCTCTTTTAATGTCACCGTGTTAATAAGTTGTATGACTACCACAGAGGGCAGAATGCATCCTTCTCCGTTTTTATTATGGCGTGGTACACGCACTCTGAGTAGCAAGCGGCGTCTCCATACAACAGGCCTTGTGCGTCAGGTAATACAGGAAGAGTCTTGCATTATTAAGGAAGTGTTTCTCTCACAATGTGGAATGGCTGCCATCGAATCTTTTCCCTCTCTATTCTATCGCGTTTCACCCTCTCTTCTTTTGCCTTTTGGGCCATACATACCCTGCATTCACTCAATATCCCCATATTCGGCCTCGCTGACTTGTGTTCAGGTGTGTGGCTAGAGATACTGGGGGAGGGGTCTGGTGGACTGCATTTACAATTACATCTCTGATATTTATTCCTTCAAAAATAACACAATACATTTTTGAGCAAAACTGATATCCAGCGCTTTGCCAAGAGAGGCCATTGTTTTTCTGCAGCCACATGCCAGCCATTCCTCGACAAAATTCCACACATTGTCTTCTTTCACGGGTTCAGAGGGCGGGTATCAAGTGTAATTTCCACCTGTAGGCACTGATTTAGTTTTGGTTTTATGATTCCTCTTCCAGATTTAGAAGAGAATTTAATTAGGCTTCTTATAGATTTCTTTGGCAATTTTTGAATATAAATATATATTTCTCCTTCTTGATTACGATCCCCTTTAACTCACTGGATGTCCCAAATTATAAGCTTTGCATGGAATCAGTTGCCTTTGGCTATGTTTGGTATTATGTTACCTTCTGTTCAGTTAACGGTGTGGAGATAGGCCATAAGCACTGGAAAAACCTCAAAGCTCTTTTCTGCTGTTTTGAAATTGAGAAAGCAGAAACATAATTGCTTTTGTTGGATCACAATCCTGAATAGCAAAAGACTTTTTAAACATCTGCCCTTCCTTTGATTGGCTTTACATCTTCTCTCTTTTTTGTCTCCTGTTCATTATTCTGCATTTTATTCACTAATGAAAAATTCTATCCATGACAATATTTTCATATGCTGTAAGATGACTGGGATTCAATGCATTTAATCTGATCTAGCCCTACAGAAAACCTTAATAGAATGTGACAATATATGTTAATTCTGTGAGGTTTGTATTTCCTTCTTGCTCATGTAATATCTGATCTGTCCTGCCTACAATCTCAGCGCAATCTCCTGCAACCCTGACTTTTAACAGAGGCAGAGTCTAACTCCCAGGATGTATTTGCAACACCTATTGAAGGCAAGCAACGCTGCATAGCTATATTTGAAATAAATTTTGCTTTCTTTGTCACTGGGGCCTGGCTCCCATTCAGATCTGTGGCAGATCCAGCACCGACTTAAATTCCACCACGATCAGGCATCAGAATTGTGCCATTTTACACAGGATTCTCTCTGACGGGAGAACTCGCATTAGTCTCCATGTGCTGCTCTCCCTCCCCTTTATCACTAATCGAATGACTTGATATGTCTCTCTTCTTTTCTTTTTTTTTTTTTGTAATACCACTGTCAAATACCTGTCATGATATTAGCATTCATTCCCAGGGAAATGGAGCAGCCAGAAATAATGCTGATCCCCGAGTGGACCAGAATAATCTGTTCATTCTGCGGGGAATAGCTATCCCCATTCAATAATAATATTGAAATTAAGAAATAACACTCTGTCTTTTAACATGGGAAGACAATACAAATAATTGGGGAATTTCCTAATGAGTCTGTTATTAAAACAGTATCTAGAGGAAACCTGAGCATTCAGCCAACTGAAATGTGTCCTTTTATGTTTTTTTTCCTGGTTTGAGCATAATGCTTGACATCAATACCACAAGTATTTTCAGAGCTACCTGGGAATAAGGGGGAACGAAGGCAGGAGGCTTTTGAAAAGTCACTTCTGATTTTGCCCGTTTAAAAGCTAAGTATTTCAAAAGCAATGAGGGCCAAATTTTCAAGTGCCGATAGTCCCCAGTTGGATCCAGATTTTGAGAAAGATTCCATTCTCATTTACACTTCTCAATAGAGCATTTTTCCACAAGTGCTCAGCAGCCAGCAATTCTTTCTGGCCAGGAAGCCATTGAAAAAGCTGGCCATTTTTTTTCCTTTTTTTGTTGGTTTTTTTTTCTGGTGCCTAAAAGGGAACGGGGAGCTCTTTTGTGAATCAGGTTCTTCAGACAAGCCATGCCTGATGAGCCTGGCTCTAAGGAAAGATGCAAAATATAACTTTCCCCTCTGAAACCTCTAGAGGCGGTGGGCAGTGGGCACTAGAGCGACCCAGTATACTGCTGGGCAGAGATACCTCTGAGAGAGCTAGCTTGGAGACTGGGAGCAATGGAGAAACACCCATAATTCCTTCTGGAGCTCTGCGGCGTATGAGGGAACAAGTATTTCCATGAATACCAGAATTATTCCGGAAGCCTAGTTTCCAATGGAGTTAGTGTTTCATGGCTGACTGACATTTTAAATGAATTATACTATTGCTGCAATGTAAATTCTGCCCTTATCAGACACTGGAGAATCCATAGGGGAGAGAAGCCTTGGCTGTGGAGTGGATTCCCTTATATCTCATAAGGTATAAGCTCTGACTGAAGCTTTCCTTCACATACATCCAGCCTCTCTCCCAGGTGGATTCTCTCTGTGTCAAACGAGAACCGAGCGTGGGCTGCAGCCTCTCCGTCAGTAGGAAAACTTCAGCTCTCTGTTTTCACATAAACTTACCAACTCGATTATCTCCGAAACCCCTACCTTTCTGTCGGGTTTGGCTACAATTGGCCAATGGGTTCAAAGTTATTAGACAATCATATGCACAAGTGCACACACACGCAGACACGCACTCTGCAATTATATGAGCCGTGCTTCCTTATGGAGCCAGGCTAAAAACACCCACTGCTAAACTCTAAACGACTGCAGCCTGCTGTGTCTACGAGCGGGTTGGGGAGGCTGTAATAAAGGACTGAGTGGAAAGAGAAATAAATTATTCTCTATCTCCTGTCCCATATAGCTATCAGTCACATGTCTCCCTCCTCCATCCCCAGCCATAGGTACTCCCCCCTCAGACGCGACTGCTCCGAGAGCCCTTTTTGGCGTGGAGCGTGCTGGGGGGGGGGGGGGGGGGGGGGGGGGAAGGGGGGG
>VZTM01034511.1:1537-24960 GCA_013400555.1 Jacana jacana | reverse complement strand
AAGATTTTTAGGCAGTTTCTAATTCTGAACAATTAGTTTATGTTTTCTTACTAACTGTGTTGATTATTTTCACAGATATTTTTAAAATTTGGGAGTCATTACATATAATGGCACTCTTTCCTCTTACTTTGGAATTGGGATACTTCAGAGTCCAAAAACCTTTATGTTGCACTCAAGCCAAATTCCTCTTTGCACTGAACACAAAGAGAGGCAGGTATCTTCTTTAAGTGTTTCTCTGCCTGTGTTTTTAGGAAAGCAGTACTTATTTCCAGACATGGCTTCCACCCCTCCCTGCATGTGACCCTACCGATGCCCTTCTGCTTACGTACAACAGCCTTTGAGTGAGAACAGGAAGAGGCGAGTCAAGGAAGCAGCTGTTTTCTGAATCACAATCCTCTCTGGATTTCTATATAAAAAAACTAATGGAAGGATAACGCAGAGCAGAAGAGTAATATTCCTAGAATTTACCTCTGCAGCTGCTACTGAGAAAACTCATCAGCATGGTGGTAAAGATGGATGCAAGTAGACACAAAGAAGTTTTGTCTTCACAGGTTGAGGGTCTGTTTCACTTCGGTTTGCACATGTTGCTGGGTGGCTACAAATTAAGACTCGACTGTACAAACGATCTCTTAGAAGCTGCCTTCCTTTGGCTCCAGAAGTTTACCTTCTATCCCTCCCTGAATAAGGATTTCCCAATATGGATTGATGGGAATTTTAACATAACAATAGATGGAGAAAAAAAGCATTATGGATTTCCACATGGAGGGATCAAAGGAAAGTCTGCTTTTGTAGTAATTCATGCTCATCTTATATAGAAATAAATAGCCACACTTGACATAACAGAGAAACAAAATCTTGATTCTAGCATCTCAAGACTGAGCATGCAACACAGTTTTGGTAAGACTTTCATATTTGCTGACATACTCTGCATTGCTCTGTCTAGCCATAGGTAGACACTATTTAAAAATACTAGGGTAGACTTTTATGTGGTGAGATAAATTCCTGGAAGTTACATGTACAGATGACATCCTGTTTATACTTTCTTGTAAAATTTTCAGAATTCTTCAATGAAGTGGTAAACACATGTGACTAGAAGCTAAGTCACAGAAATACTTGTTCTATGAAGGACATATAGAAGACATCAAAGAGTACACTGGAAATCCTTGCAGTGTGCTATGTACCCACTCTACTGCAGAATTTTCCCAACAATTCCTTAAGAGGGTCCCCTTTTAGTATTTTCAAAGTTTATATTTAAGAATTACTTCTGTCTTAGCTATTCAAATACAAATCCATTCATCAGTCTACTTGGTTCCACGCTGAAGTATGTAGAGGCAAAAATCTAATATCAATAGCTGTGAACAGTTTTCTGTCAATACACCTTTGAAAAATGTATAGACTTGAATACTCATTCTTTTGCAAATTTAGGAAAATCTGTCCCTTTTAATTTTAGAAGAGATCAACTTGCATTGTATTTTTCTGGAGGCAGATGTATCTCTTTCTTGATTCCTTTAGATGCTTCTATGAATGGGGCTGTAAGGTATACTGAAATTCAGAGTAAACTTGCTTTTGCCTTTCATCTCACAGATGAACATTTCTGTACCAGATACTCTCAAGATATTTTTAAAATAGCCAAAAATCTGGGCTGTGTGATCTGAAATGCTTAAAAACAGAACTAAAATTGTAATCTACAAAAATGGCTCACGGTTTCTGGTCTGAGACCTGACCTTCTATTCAGGTTTTACTTGCAATTTTATCAGCAAGTAGAGGCAGCTAGCAAGAGTTAAGATAGAAAAATGTCTGAAAGCACTCCTACATTATCAGAATTATAAACGACCGTGCTTTTACATCTTCCTCCAGTAAATTGTACCAAAAATTGACAAGAACATTCATTCACAACTGATCAATTCCCATGCAAATTCCTGAAAGCTTCTTAGGCTTAATTCCTTCTCTCAGCTGCCATTTCTCTTGTACTATTTTGAGGGGGNCTCTCCTTCCTGGCTCATAGTTCCTTCCTTTCTTCCTGCCCTTACAGAGAAATTATCTTCTGCGTGATCCTCTTGAAACTAGAAATTCAGCCTTTGTATCGTTTCTATATAAAATCAGATGCAGACTCACTTAGACTAAGGGATTTTAATGTTCCTTAGTGTTCCTTAGTGGTGCCACTTGTGACGTGCTTGCAGAATGTAGCCACGCGGTTCTATGTTTTGCTTACATTCTCCCTCTTTCCCATTTAACTCAGTATTTTTTCCATGGTCTAATATGTTTTAGTAAAAGGAGATTCAGGAACTCCTTTCAGTGGGTCAATAAGAAGAGAACTTCCAGAAAGCATGCACTTGACCTACAGTAGCAATCTAGTGAACAATGACATTTAGTATAATAAATCCCTGCCACGTAATTAAGTAGCCTCTTCCGTAAAACTACATTTATTGTACCTTCTTCAAAAGCTTTATCTGTCTTCAATGAAATAATAAATGCATATGACTAATAGAAACAGTTACATTGCAGAATAGTTGCTTTTTTGAGCATACAGAACAGGCATTTTACGTGTCAAAGGCAAAGTTACGTGTCAAAGGCAAAGCACTCACATTTTAGATTTACGGTGTCTGACATCAAACCAGGTAAAATCTCAACCACAACTTACCCATGACAAACTCACAGACAGCATGTAAAATAGATAGACCTGATTGGATCATGGAAGTGTCACTTCCACTGTGACTCAGTGAAAAAGAAAGCAGTGATATGTAGAGGATGCTGAAAGTGGACACCCTCTACCTTGTCATTTATGGTCATTAAACATCACCATGAACTTTAGAAACCTTTACTCTCACTCACTGTGCTTTAAGCACAGATTTTAATAAGTTTGATAACATAGAAGACAGTGAAAAACCAAATATTCCTGTTCTGATGTTAATAAAATTGTATTTTATTGTATTTCTGGTAATTCCTGTAGACCTTTTCCCATGCATTTTGCATTTAGAACTAATATGGGTAGAAAAAAGCCTTTCCTACAAGTTTAGTTGGTGACCTTAGATGACATTTTGCATTTCGGTGAGAAAACAATCCTAGTTAATTACTTAAAACACTTATTTTCCTTGATTAAACATCTCATGAATACATGACTAATTTTCATTTGAACCTAGGCTTCTGAATGGAAAACTCACTTTTGAAAAAGAGCTTAGATGCCTGACTTGGATATTTTTTGAAAATCATCCTTTGTTAGCTTAGCATTAAAAAGAATGAAGCACACATTCCTGTAATATTTCATCAAGTTCTGACTAAAAGAGAATCAGAAATGTTCTAAAATGTACAATTACAAATGGGCATAAGCTTTGAGACATTTTTGTGGTTTCAGCGAAAACTGACTTGAGTACATACGTCTGGAAAGTCCCACCAAGAAGCCACTTCTGTATTTTCAGGAAATTAAGCAAAAGGGCCTACTGCAATTTTTATATTTTCCTTTGTTTATTTATTTTAAGCCACATAATAAGCAGAAATTTGTGATCATAGGTACAGTATTTAGACCAAAAGACATTGCTTGAAGATGAAAGGGTTGTTTATATAAACAACTGTTCTTAAAAATTTTGAGACCAATTGTAATGGTCTTACATTCTGTGAGACTGTGAATAATGGGGGGTTTCAAAGCTTTGCAGCTGTGGAACCAAGCCACCATCACAGTAACTCTCCTAAATACTCTGGTTTTACTTCCTTTTTCTGGAATTACCCACAGAGATTACTTGAAAGATGAAAAGCAGTAGGATATGCCAGAAGATGCCTCTTAACTGTCTTGATAAGAAAGGTGACTGTAAGAGCAGTGTCCTGAATTAGATTGTTGTTCTTGAGCGGAAGAACAGCTATACTAGATCCAAAGGTCCACGTAGACTACATCCTGTCTCCAGCACTGGTCAACAGCAAGGACCTACAGAAGAACACAAGAACAGGATGAGTATATTGTCAACATGCCCTGGTATTTGGAAGACCCTAATAACCAGCAGTTTGTAATTCAGAAATTTCTTTACTTAAGAACAGAAAAGCCTAGGGTTTGTCTAGTCCCATATTCTGTCTCCAATGGTGTCCATATAAATGGACAGAAATGTGGATAGAAGCCAGCAAAACCAGATCAAATATATGCTCTCTAGCATTCTCCCAGCTTCTTGTTTCAGATTGGAAGACTTCTGAAGTCTGATACTAACAGATCTCTCTCCCAGTTAACCAACATTTCCTTGAAATCCTCTAAACTTTGTGCATCCACAGTCTTCTTTGGTAACAAGTTCCACAGGTCTACTAACTATTCTGCTTTGATCTTGACTGCTAGTATCTTCAGCTGATGGCCACTACTTCTGCATTTGGCAGACTGTAAATAAATGGTCCTTGTTAATAAATGTGAGAAAGATAATAATTACATTCACAGAATCACAGAACTATGTGGGGTTGGAAGGGACCTCTGGAGACCATCCAGTCCGACACCCCTGCCAAAGCAGGTCCACCTGCAGGTCCATGGCAGGTTGCACAGGAACAGGTCCAGATGGGTTTTCAATGTCTCCAGTGACAGAGACATCCAGTTGGATCCTGGTGTAGCTCAGAATTGCATCTCCACTTTTCAAAAAGCAAATGGCTCTATCAGGACTACTTTCTGTATCGACAGTCTCTTCCCTTTCTATAAGAAGGTTTTCCAGACCAAAGGCTTTTTCCATTCCCTCAAAGTTTGGATTTGCAGCCGCGCTTTCTCTCTAATGTCCCAGAAGCTAGGCTGTCCACTTGAAAGATTGAGAAAATCTTTCTTCTGAGAAAGATCTTTATCTTGAGAAAATCTTTCTCCTGAGAAAACAGATCTGGAAGCCTTGGAAACAAGACTTTTTGTAACGACACTGATACCAAACAGTAGAGACTCACTGCTGCTAAACTGAAGTCTGATCAGTCCGGATATTTTGACCTTGTCCCAGCTGAAACCTTTGCAATATTGCAAAGCTGTGAGGCTTTGAATGAGCCCTAAACTGCACAATTCATGATCACCATGGAGGGATCACAAGTTAAAGTGTTTAATAGAAAGTATCCATTTCATATTACTGCTGTGCAATCTTTGCTACTTTGTGGTGAGGCAAATGGAAGTTCTGTAGGACTACCAGAAATTGGAAGGAAATGAGAATATTCTTAATAATGGTATAGAAAGTACCACTTTAGTTCTGCCATGTTTCTCTCACTGAAAGAATGATGTGCTTACGTATTTCATACAATCACCTCATATGCACATTGTTGGATGTCCAGCAGCAGTTATTGACATTGTTCTTTTGTTCAGCGATTTCTTTGGTGTTGTAAAAGCAAGTGTCTTCTGATAATGTAGGTACTTTTTCATATTAATACCTTACATTAGTTCTTGCTTTCTGTTTATAGGAAAAAAAGCCCAATGCCTTACCTTACTAAAGGTAAGAGGCTGTATAGAGTAGGCATTTCTGTAAGCTTTAAATTCTGAAAAATGTAAGCGGTGGTGAAGATTTATGGCAGAACCATCCTGTCATATTCTACCCTGCTACTCCCACTTACTGCGCAGTGCTACGCGCAGGGTCATGTCCTCACCTCGCATAAGCCTCTGATCTGATAAGATATGACAGCTGAGCTTGCACATCCTATTATACTTTATTGAAATATTAGTGTTTGTTGTGCATAGTGACATGCTGATAAACTCTTAATTAGCTGCTGTTTACGACTGTCTGTTTTTACAGTAGATCCTAATTCATTGGCCTCTGCCTGTACTATGTCTCTGTATGCCAAATATGGATTATATTGCAACTGGTATCCTCTTATGCGAGCATATACTTAGAATGATTAGCTGTAAAGCCTTCTGTGAGACATTTTATATGGAAAACTACTTACAAAATATATCGGGTTGCACCAGACAGCTGCCTAAATTCTGGAATGAATATCTGCTAACCATTTATATGCCAAGATTGTCATTCACAGTTACTTTGTAACTGTATCCAGACCACTAAAGCAAAAACATTATTTGGCAAGTAACGTTTTTCTGATCCACGGTTGCACTGGTATTAAATAGTATACCAGCCTAACACAACCATGTTATTATGGTTTTTCCTCACTTTACCAACCTCTGTGGTCTAACGTGCCCTCACTTGAAATTTCCGATGTCTGCTTCTAATTGGATGCTTCCTTTTGTGACAATAAAGATGGTTCAGACAGTGTCCTAAACATTATGTAGGGTTGGTTTTTTTCAGAACACTCTGGCCTCTTTTGCTTTAAGGCCACTCAGTGCTGTTCCATAATTATATATGGTTTTCTCAAAAGGGGGTTGGGAAAGGCTGTACTTTGCAGAGAACTGCAAATAACATGATCTCTAAAGAGATCTATGTAAAAAAGATATAAATATAAATTTGTTCTCTTTGCAGTGGAATCACTGAAAGCATTTCTCACACAATTTCTGTTGTGACAGTAGGTAACATTCTATGGTGTCTTCCCTCTTTCAAAGAAACGTGACTTTCTTTTAGAACACATTCTTCTTTAAAGATGCTGAATAAAATTAGGCTGTATTTAGAAGCTCTTGGGGGCAGAGATACCTTTTACCTTCTGTCTTTGAGAAGCAGTGAACACAGCAGGAATCTGCACCACTTCTGGATTCCCTTGCTACTCCCACAATAAAACCAACAATGACTGTGCTGAGTAGATGTGACCTCTACTTTTATTTATACTGCCTTGTTTTTATTTACACTTGTATTTAAACTTCTCTCTGCTTTAAACTTCTCTGACATAGGTCTTAATTTATGTTTCCCCATCCCGTCTTTTAATTTGCAGCCCAATCATAGTAAAGCTTGTGAAAGAGTACCCTATAGAGAGAAATAGCGCAGGCTGTTTCAGTAGAACAAGGGAATTTTTCCTTCTTCAGGTACCAAGAGGATTTGTCTGTGAAACTAATGGGTGGCCTCATCTCTATAAATGCGCAGACACCCTGAACTCCTGATTCCCTGCCACTTTAGCTTTAACAATAGAACAGAAAGAGTCACCAAACGATCTGTGTGCCTTGTGACTTAATTCATCTATTCAGTGATTCCTCTCAGTACTTGAAAGGACAGGTAAAAATAATATTCACCCTACTTTACCACCCAGCTAAATTGCCATTTTTTACCCCTGCACCGCTTTCCTGGTCTAATGGACAAGGACTGATTGCAGAACTCCTTCAGTTTGGCTGCCAAACCCTCTTTTCTTATGGGAGTTGGGAGACCTGCTAGTAAAGGTACCTTCTGCACATTCATATTTGAAGGTCATTATCTGACTTCATGTTCAAGATATGCAACAAGTTCAGTGCTTGCTTGGTGCTTGCATACAGGATCCTTTCTTCAAAGATTTAGCCCAAAAAGACACCATTTCCATTTGGCAGCAGTATCTGGTTCACATGTTCACTGAAGTCAGGCTTCCTCTTTTGAAAACTGGAGGAAACCAGATTTGTCATTTGAAATGTCAGCAGCCTTTTACATCACAAGAAAAAAAAAAAAAAAAAAAAAGCACAGAAGCACAGGGAGTACAGCCACAGCCAGTAGTTTCTACTTCTGTCATAACTGTGGCAAGTCTTCTGAAAACAGGAACTAGAACAGGTCTTGGGACATTTTAAGCATGGTGCCAACTTAATTTCGACCTGTAGCTATTAAAAACTGCGAGTCATCAAAAACAAAAACCACTGTTGATTTATGTTCCTTATTCTCCTCCCAGTGTCATATTATTCTTGTTTTACAGTTGGCTTTGCAAGCTCCAGCAGAAGACTGACATCACCAAGGGTTATAGAAGGCTCTGTGTGCGTACACACACACACACACAGAAAAGGACTTCTACCTGTCTCCTACCTAAAAAGCAACCTTACCTATTTTGCTCAGTGTGAGACTGGAAACTGTAATGCCAAAATATGCTCTAAAAAGAAACAAAATTCAACACAGAACTACCTTCTATAACCTATTTTGCAAACAACCTGAGGACTATATTATCACATGGACAGAAAATCAGTTTCTGTCAGAATAAAGTTAATTACAAAATGCAAAGCAATATTTACATATTTACAAGCACAACTGATTAATGGCAATGCAAAGAACTTCTATGGGGGACAATTTCTGATCTATTGTTTAATAAAATGGAGTCTTTTCACCTGACCTCAGAAAATCCACCTTGAATTAGGGCAGCAGTCTGGTGACTTCACCCATTACTATCTCATTGTACTCTATCTATGGTGAAACTGAATACAAGACAGATGTGGAACTGAGGAATAAGATCTGTGGAAAATGTAGTTTGAGAGCAGCACTGAAAAAAACAAGGTGAATGAAATGTTTGTAGATATAGGAGTGTCATGTCTTTGACCCGGGATGGCAGATGGGTAAAGGTGTGATTCTGAATAGACAATTAATCTCAATATTACAAGTGAATTTGTGTTGCAGAATAAAATCTGAGAGAGACCATGCAGCTTTAAGTCATCAAAATAACAAGTGTGCTGCCTTTAAAAAAAAAAAGTTCTCACAGCAAAGTATGTGTTTTGATGGTAGATTTAGCAAATGATTGACTTGCTGTAAGAGATTGTAATTTTAAGAATCAGTGAATTATCCTACATTGGTGTTACATGTCTTATTGTATGGGCTAAAGTCTCAGATTGGTTTTAAATGTTTGTGTCTACTCTAAGAACTCTTTTTATATTTATTATTCATCTGTTTGGACAAAAGATTTTTATTTGAAGAGATGTGTAAAATGTCATTTGATTTATCCATTGCAGTCAGTATTATTTATCCTGGAGACAGTCTCTAGAAGGAATTTATTGCCATTTGGAAATGTGAATAGTTAACAAGATAATTCCATTAGTTTTGCAAATAATTTACTTTTATGAATGCATAAGTCAAAATTTGGAAAAAAAAAAAAAAGTAAGTTGAACAAATTTTGTCCAATTTTGGGGGAGAGATCACTTTCCTCCACAATACTTGAAGAAAAGAACTTGAGGGAAATCATGAATGTGATTATTCTAAATTTGTTCAGTGTATAACTAGGAAAATAATATGTAAATTGCACCCTGTTAAGTATTCATGGAAACTGGTGGTGACCTCTGTCAAACAGGAAATGCATGGTAGGGTACAGACCATGACTAAGTGACTTCCAGAAGTCTTACTTCAGCTGCCCACATGAATTCACACTGTTTTGACTAGAGAACTACCAGACAACAAGTGCATTTAGTCTTTTCCGTGGAGAACACTCACAGTGCTTCCTTCCCCAGTAGCGGTACCCAAAAAGTGATGGAGCCCCAGTTGTGAAGGTGGCCACATGTTGGCTGCCGAAGAGCGCAGACCCACAGACAGCAGCATTTGTGGGGAAGAGCAGAGGTACAGGGGTGCAGCGTTCAGAGCTCCCCTGCCAGAAGGCATCGCCAGTCCCAGTGGTGTCACCTTTCCTGCTGAGCTAAGACCCCATCTTTCCTACCCATCCCTAGACTAGCAACAGACCTGAGCAAATCGCATGTGTGAAGTCCACCTTTAATTAAGCAGAATCCCTGCAGCGATACGGACATAATTTGTGACGCAGCTTCTAAGTAATTCACCCAAAAGCAGACCAACCAGCTGAAGAAGAGAAATGAGCAACAGTAATTCCCCTCACAACATTTGCATCTTCTTTCCAGTACTTCCTCATGTTCCTTTTTGCCATCTTTTCTTTCTGAATATAAGACTTTGAATATATGCATATTTATGCATAATTCAGTTCTTTTTTATACAGCTTCTTCCATGATTTGTCCTACTATCTTTTTTCTGCTTTACCAAGAATCTTTCTATGTTCCTCAAACATGGGACTTGTCAGAGCTCCTTTTTCCAGCAGTAACATGGAAAAGTAAATCTGAAGCACTTCCCAGCAAATGTGGGCATTTCCAGGATGATTTTCAGTTTTCTGTGTAGCTCTGAAGAACCTTTATCTAGTTTCTCCAAATTTCTTTCGACTTCTTCTATAAATCTACTAGGGGTATGAACTTCAGCACAAAACAGCAGTCCTAAGTGCCCCTAAATTACCTTCAGAAAATACCTGAGATGCCTCTTTTCCATTTACATGCCCGATTAAGTGCTTATTTGCTATGTAGAGCAAAGCTCTTGCTTTGAAAGTTCTGTTTACTTAACAATTATCTTTTTGAACTAGAGCAATGCATGCTAGAGGTTTCTACTCTGGTATTTCCAAATCCCTCCTTGGCATGGTTAATCTATCCAAAAGCCTTTTCCTGCTTTAAATAGAAGACTGGATTTCGAAGGTTTCTTTATGTGATATTATAGTTATTATAGCTATATTAGAGTAGCCTCTAAATTTCTCATCTGTAATATGAAGACGCTGACCCTTAGGCCATCTTAGCAACTGTGCACTACTCCAGTGAGACAAAGCAGTTTTTACTGCTGATAGGCTTTATATAAAGAGAATTCCCAGGTCATCAGAGAGTAGCTTCAGTGGCTACAGCATCTTCAGCTTCCTCTTTTCTGAAGACTTGGCACAAACAGCTCTCTGGGAGTAAGTGGGTTTGTTCCTGTCAGACTCATCTCCTTACATGAAATGTGGTGTTTAAGTAGTGGTTATTTAACCCCTCTGAATGAAGTTTTTTTCTTTTCTTTGTGATTCCAGAATCACTTCATTTGAAGGAGAATGCAACCTGTCACCTTATGGTGGGAGCTGTATTGTATTCTAGCCCCAAAAGTTAGTGAACACAAAGACTTGTTTTCAGCTGTGCTCACCTCACTCTTAAGCTACTCTCTCTTCCTTGTGATTTCAAACATGTTCCAGCATTAGGCAATATATGAGACAACAAATATATTCCCATCTTTCCAAAAATAACCTAGTATTAAATAACCATAAATCAGAGGTTGATTTCAGCTGAGATCACAACTCAAAATTCCAAAACTCAGAGCAGAACCCAATGTTTGAATCTCTTCTATCCAAAATTATATAAACCCCTCATGACTGTGGCTAAAGTACTACAACATAGACAGTTTCAATTTTTTTCTGTTTCTGCTTTGCTGTTTTCATTACTTCAGTCTTGTCACTTTATCTTTCTCACACTCAATTTCTCCAGCTATAAAATGGTGTAAAACTTTAATTTTGTGTAAGGTATTACAAGGTAAACCTGTTAAATGGTTCTACAGTACCTGAGTTTTATTATAGTAAATGTGATCCGCACTTGATTCTGAAAATATTACCCTAAAGATTCCACTGAATACAAATAAAAGACTTGCATTCAGAGATGTTGATTTAAAAAAACAATGTCCTCTGGATACAGTGTAATGGCTATTCTAAAATATTATTGATGTAGCAAGGCAACAGATTTTTAAAGCTGGGTATTTTGTAAACTTGAGAAATCTACAATATTACTCATCAAGGTACAAAGAGGAGTGCCAGCCATGCAAGAAAAGAAGAAACCTTTTTGATGTGCCGTTCATCATGGGCACAAAAATAAAGCATTTTTGTGGGTGTCAAAACTGGCTAGACCACATTTGTTGCCCTCCCAGTAATTACCCATTCATGAGTGACAGGCATACTTGCTAGCTGATGTATGGCATGAAGGAGTAGTCCATCTGATAAGGTCCAGCAAAATGGATACCCTTGTTCGCTTTTAGTTTGTGATCTGGCATATAATTGAAATGTCAGAGAATGTAAAAGGTTTGGACTTTGGTATGCATGTTTGTAGGATTAAGACTGGAATTTGTCAAGTGAAGCATTTTTTTAATCAAAAAGTACCTCCACTTTAAAAGGCAGTTCTGGCAGATACCACTCAAGACAGGACAGTGAATGAATCTTTCGCTGCTTTGCACATGCAGGACATTGCCAGTTGGATAGATAAGAAACCAAAGAGTCTTAGACTGGGCAGTGCTCTTTACTAGGACGAATAATTTAACAAATATAAAAATAACCAATCTTGGAAAATTAGGCTTACTTTTTAAAAAATACCATTTTTTCGATGGCATTTTTTGACTGGTGAACTCAGTCGTTGCATCATCTTGCCTTGCAAATTGGCCACACAATCATGCTGACCTAAGTTACTGGATTACTGGTTTGTAATTGGACACAACCTTTGAAAACTTTCTCATTTAGGACTGAACTTTTTATAACCTGCCTAGAAAATTTATATTTGAGAATAAAAGACACAATTTCAGCTGTTGAGTTTTGCTCATATAGCAGGACATATATGGAATTTGGGAATTCAATTTACATGGAGGTCATTCCAGAAAGTATTTTAAGATTGGACAATTGTAGAAGTTTTTTCTGTAAATAAAGAGTTAAATTGTCAGGGGTCAGCAGTTAAATCTAACCCTATAAAGAATTTAAAACATTTTCTAAACTTTTTCCTTTGCCTTTCCTGTCCTTTCAGGCTATATGAGATGCATAAGAAATCATTCACCCAGGATTTCTGTGCAAAGACACAGTCATAAGCCTAACTGCTCAGATTGGTTGTTAGGAACAGGCTTTGTCCCAGTGGTAAACTAGTGATTTGCTAAATAAAACCATTCTGTGCTGCAGATTTACTGGCCAATGTTGGCTTTGTGTATGTGGACAACAAACCTGAAAATATGGATTTTGTGGCAGGCACGTCTGGATTTGAAGGTGTCCAGAGGCTTTATAACCTGCCAGCTTGATCCAAACAAACCGAGAATAGGTAATACGCACTCTTTGCCTGCAGAATGCAATGGCTGGGAGTTACTTTCCTTACAGGTTCTCTTCAGGATGCCTTTTCAAGATGTTGTAGGGAGTCATTAAGATCAAAAATCTGTTCAGCAGAGTAAGGGTGACTCATACAAGCAACAGTTTGCTGAATCATCAATTTTTACAGTTGAAGGGCTCCACTCATTGTTCTTCTTGCATAGCAATCACACAAATGTAAGCATAAACTGGATATGAAATGCTCCTAAATGTGGAGATGCTAATTTACACTCCACTCATTTAGTTCAAGTGTAAATCATTACTCAATCTACAGAGCAATGGCAAACAGTACTTCGAGAAGAAAAGTCAGGGCAAGTATTATTTTGCTGTTATTACATGCTCCATGGGATAAAATATGTGCCAATTCACACACAAACAAATCATTTTTTACTGTTACTTATTTTGCAGCTTCGTTATTTGTCATGTTGCTTTGGGCCAAAGTTTCTATTGATTAGTGTTTAGAAAGAATTTATCTTTATGAAAAACAGAAAGGAATATATTTGAAATCAGTTACTAGTTCTAATTTGGTTTCAGAAAGATCCTGTTTTGAAAAAATATGATCATGTTTGCTTCACTAATTTTTTCTAGCAGCATCATTTCTGAGTCATAAGTGCTTCTGGTAGTCAGGACATAAGTCAGAAATTAGTTTCTTCTTTTTAATGGACTCTAAAAAATTAGTAGAAAGAAGTCATGCTTCACAGTCTCAAGGGATCTTTATAAAAGTTTTGTTATTGAGAGTAACTTCTACTTCCACTACAGCCTTTGCATAAAAACTTCAAGGGAATTCTAAGGGACTGTACAAATTAAACCTTACAGCCCTGTCATGAAATACTGATAATGGTGTGAGTTCAGGGGTACAGAAAGAGCACTATGAGATACTAGGTTCGCTGCTCATTGTTGTTCCCAAAACACCCAGGACTGAGAAGAAAATAATTTGAAGACTGCCTTGTATTTGTGAGTCAACAAGGAAGATGTCAAGGAAGGTTCTGAGTCCAGCTTGGCTGGATTCAAGCTTCCAGCCTTTTCAGAGTTGTAACTCCATGCATGTCAGGAACCATTTTCAGTGCTAGAAATCTCTTGTCATAGATCAGTGATGCATGTTTTGCATTATTGTTTTTTATTGTTGCTGGTTTTGTTGTTATTATTATTATTCATTATTTTCTTCATGTGCAAAATACTAAACAGTTTCTGGGTACCAAAAGTATCCAAATGCTTATGGTCCCAGACCTGAGAAATGTTGGGTTACTGGACAAATGCTAATGTGTGCTGACCTACAGCAGTGTGGAAGCACATAGGTTACCGTGGCTACAGAATTACCAAAACCTGGCTTGTTTTTTTGACTTTTGTCAGAGGCAAGTACTGTTGGGTGTTTCTGTTTAGAACCAAGCCTGTTACCAGCAGCAGCTTTTGTAGCATGTATTTCCTCTTAAAAATAATGTTAATATAAGTGCTAACACATTAGCAGCCAGATGCTGTTCTTTAGGACAGAAAAGTGACAAAGTTGGAGACTCTGGCAGGTGTCAGAGTAAGATAAACTTTTCTCTCTGTATTTATTTTCTTGTGGGAAAACATGATTGTTTCTAAAGCTCCATTTCAGAATCACACAATCGGTTAGGCAATAGCTAACAATTACTTGTATTCAGTTATAAAATGACTGTTTGTACTCTGAAATTCTGAAATGGCTTTTGTGTTTTCTGATATATTACCAGTCTGAAATTGTCTTCATTCATTAATAAAATCCGTTAACCCATTTTCCATCCTTTAACCAAAACTAAGCACTTCCTGAAACCCTTGGTAACTGTGCTACCTTCTGTGCTTTATTACCTGTGCCTAAGTGGGGAGAGCTGCTATTCCAAACCTGATACAATTACACTGATTCTCTTTTTCTGAGCACTAAAAATAGGCTAATTCAGGTTAACAGTGAGCATAAACTCTCTACAGCACATGAACTTTTTCAACTAGCTTGTCTAAATCTACGTTAAGGGGGCCAATTTGAATATTGCTTCCCTCATTGTAAAAAATATACTGCCAGTACAGCCTCTTCCATTATGGCAAAGCTATAGGTAAAGCTTTTTCCATTGTCCTTAAGGTAACGTTCTCCCTGTATGCAGAAGTCCTATCAAGTTACTTATTTACAAGTTACTTACAACATTCCTCTCTGTCTTCCACTGCGTGAATGCGTGTGTCAGTGTGGGCATGTGTGTACACAGACACATCCACTTACATTAAGATGAAAACTGGAAAATATGCACAGGTATCCAATCTGTAAATGCCCCCCTAAATTTGTAACACTTCAGTCCTAAAAGTACAACCAATCTGACTGATCTTTGCTGGGAAGCAGAGGTTCCAGGATAATAATATGATACCCAAGTAGAATTATTCCCTGCTTGCTGCATAAAATGTGTGTTTAAAACTTAGGAATTCTTCACAGCATATTTTAATATACTCAAGTGTAGTTAAAGTATTTTATACAGCAACAGAACTGTTAATTAAATGATCAGATTTCAGTTCATTTAACGTGTAATATTTGCATGATAAGATGTTATGCATTTCATTGACATTTTTATACTTATCCAGAGAATATGCCATGCAGAATCAATGAAAGAAACTATATGATTTTCTTTCTAACATTTATTCGCTGTATTATCACCACATGATTTAATTATTCTGATCAGTGTAGGTCTGACTGTCATTACCCTCATGCAGTGAAGGGCATACGTTTGGAACTATAATGGTAAAATTTTAACCACTTTGCATGAAGCTATAGCCAATATTTAAATTTTCCTGCAAAGTTATTTCAGCCTGGGAACACATTTGTTATTTTCAGTTTTCATGGCTCAGGCTTTGCTTATTTTCCTAGTAAGCAGAGTTATTTCTAAGTTGTTTGAGTTCCTTTAAAAATTAGACTTTTGTATGCATAAAGATTTGCTCCTGAATGTCTAATAAACAGCTTTAATTTGGAACCTAAAAATTGGCAATTGATTAGACAGCTCTAAAGCACAATATAGCTTCCTGTACTGAGCAGAGCTCTTTGTATTGTTTTTACTAAAGGAAGTGCAAATTGCAGCTTGTACACAAGCACCTTTCTTAAAAGCCTAAATGACAGATACTTGCCCTTTTATGGACTAGAACTTATCTGCAACCAATAACACAGAAGTTATAAAAAACTGGGTAGTAAAATTGCATTTGCTTAGATTTCTAATGGTTTGTTTGAGAGCTATTCTTGATCTTGTTGAATTTGCTGGTAAAATTCATGTAAACATCATTTGGATGTTTAATCCTTTTGTGAATTAAAAAATTCTTGCCCATAAGTGGAGATGCCAGCTATCGGCCTACCTGAAAAAAAGATTTATATAACAGTAGATTAACAACCTGAATCTGAATTAGGCGGCTCCTTCAATATTTGTACTTGTGGTTTACAGGAGGGAGAAGCTATCTATCACAGCATACAGTAGCCAATTATTGCTTTATACTTACTGAATGAATAATTCTCAAAAAGAAAAAAAAGAATAGTGGAAGAAGTGTGCTTAATTCTTTACTTAATTCTGAAAGTTTGATTAAAATGTGTGACTGAACCTAGTAGAAGCCTGGAACCTAATTGGCTTATTAGTACTGGCACTGGATATGGCTTTTCTGAGAGGAAGAAGCTCAAAAGAGCTGGAGTATTTTGATTTGAAAATTGGCAATTGTGATCGCCTGGGGGGTGGACAGGGGTAGAAACTGTTTTATTCAGCAGATGAGAATTCTGAACACAGCAGGAACATATTCTACAAAGCTTTCCAAAAATGCCAGCACTGATATTAAACATGTATGCTTCACCCCATTTGAGTAATAAGAGTACTGTGAGTTAAATTTATTTCTCATGGTGAGGAAAAACACCTCCCACGCAGATGTGATAAAGCACCAGAAGAACAATGAGACCGACCTGAAGGACAAAGAGCATGCTCTCCACAGCACAGCTGACCTGTGCTGTGCTACCAGCCGGCCAGGTCCCATGGGCCCTGCGTCTTCTGTCCTGCACTCCTGTGCCAAACTGAATCCTAAGGTAAAGACTGCTGGCAAAGTCTCTGTGCCACATGATTCCCAAGCTGAAGTTGTAGCTCATGCTACAATGCTAGCTAATTGCAATAGTATCAGAAATTTAAGCACTATGTGACAGCCAAAATCATGAATTCTAGGTTGTTTCAGACCTCCTGCTCACTTTTCTCCTGCTCCTGAGGAAAATGCATCAAAGGGTCTGCCTCTGTGTTTCACAATCCTTTACTTTATAATCCCAGAGAATCTGGGATACTGTAAATAGTTACAGTCAGCAGGAAAATATTTCATCGGTCTCTCTGTAACTGCAAAGTCCATTTTCTAGAGCTTGCCTGGCCCAGTTCTCTAAATGGGAACTCCTACCACTTCCCTTGGGCAAGTCCAGCACATATCCCATTGGCAGGAAGCTTACCCTGACCCAAGGGCTCTCACAAGGACAATGTGGTTTTGCCACTGAACCTTTACCAGGATCAAAAGAAAAATTAAGTTGCTTGAAGCACCACTCTAGGTGCCACAGGCAAGCAGACCATCCCGCACAGTAAGAAGCACCCCATGCTCTCCTGTCCTCTATATTAAGCTATAACTGAAGGGGACTGGAGGCACAAGCCTTTCCTTGTATAAGAAGAGAACATTGTTACGTAGTAGTCACAGAATCACAGAATATCAGGGATTGGAAGGGACCTTGAAAGATCATCTAGTCCAATCCCCCCGCCGGAGCAGGAACACCTAGAGCAGACCACTCAGGAACGCGTCCAGGCGAGTTTTGAATGTCTCCAGAGAAGGAGACTCCACAACCTCCCTGGGCAGCCCCTTCCAGCGTTCAGTCACTCTCACTGTGAAGAAATTTTTCCTCATATTTAACTGGAATCTCCTATGTTCCAGCTTGCATCCATTACCTCTTGTCCTGTCATTGGATGTTACTGAGAAGAGCCTGGCTCCATCCTCCTGACACTGTTGTGGTTTTGACCAATTGGACAGATGATGACCCCTCCTCCCCCCCCACTAAGGAAAAGAGAGGAGAGGAAAGGATTAAGAGATTCAGGAGTTTAGATAAAAACTAAACTACTTTAATGAAATATCAATAACAATAATATGATAAACAATAAAAAGAAAAATTAAAAAAAAAATATAAAAGAAAGGATAAAGAAAAAGTATACAGTCTATACAAAACTGTATCAGGCTCCCAGGATGACGATCACGTCACCAGCAGCACCAGTAAACGTCCCAGGCTGGACTCGGTGACCGGCAGGAGCTGGATTCTGGATCAGGATCAAAGGCAGACGAACAGACAGGGTCCTCCTCAAATGTCGGTCATTGAAGGAAGAAAAAAACTAGCCCCTTGATCCCTCAGCTTTTTCTTACTGAGCATGATGCGGATGGGATGGAATACCCCAATTGTCCAGTTTTAGGTCACCTGACAAAATTACCTGACCTTGGTTGTTCTAGCAGTAAGTATAAGCAAGGGCCTCTCTGCACACCATCCCTTGGTATAATCAGGTCTTATCACTATGAGACGAAACAGTCTCTGAACAATGTGCTGTTAATTTCAGACTTTAGTTAGTTAGAAGAGGCCCAGCTAAAAAAGTAAAACTACTGAACAGAAAATTGGTTTGTTTTACCTCAAACCAGTGTCTCACCCTTTACATATTTATAAACGTTAATGAGGTCACCCCTCAGTCTCCTCTTCTCCAAGCTAAAGAGACCCGACTCCCTCAGCCTTTCCTCGTATGGGAGATGCTCCACTCCCTTAATCATCTTGGTAGCCCTGCCCTGGTCTCTCTCAAGCAGTTCCCTGTCCTTCTTGAACTGAGGGGCCCAGAACTGGACACAATATTCCAGATGGGGTCTCACCAGGGTAGAGTAGAGGGGGAGGAGAACCTCTCGTGACCTCTCGTGACCTACTAACCACCCCCCTTCTAATACACCCCAGGATGCCATTGGCCTTCTTGGCCATGAGGGCACAGTGCTGGCTCATGGTCATCCTGCTGTCCACCAGGATCCCCAGGTCCCTTTCCCCTATGCTCCTCTCCAACAGGTCATTTCCCAACCTATACTGGGATCTGGGGTTGTTCTTGCCCAGATGTAAGACTCTACACTTGCTTTTGTTATATTTCATTAAATTTCTCTTTAAACAGAAATACGGGGAAAGCAACCATCAGAAAATTCAGCCAGGACAACGTACTTTCAGTTGCATCTCCCTATGCTTGGCAGATGACAAAGGCATTGAACATCAATAATTAGAACATATGGACTAAATTTTTTATCCACTCCATTCCCAGCTCCACACTTTTTCTTGTGGCAAAGTATGGGTTTGGCATTTGCTCTGTTCTACTCACCCCTCCCATCTCTTTGATTAAATTAGTTGCATATGTAGATTTGGTTTTGTGTGTTTCCTAACCTCAGATACCATCTAATACTGCATTCCAAAAAAGAGGAAGAAAATGGGCACACCTTACATTTTTTTTCAGTGTGTTTCATTCCGTTTTCTCACAGAACATAGCACTAGTGTCCTCAGACTTCTTTTTTGCATGTCCCTTTTTCATATATCTTGAGCAGCTTTTTGCATGTTCATTTCTGGTAGCTCACCCTCCTCTATGGAAAATACAAGGTTTGTAAGTGACAAAAAAGAAAAAAAAAAACTGAAAAAATTACAAATTACATTAAGAAAATAGCATCAAGCAAATGTGATCCTACACCATTTCCTAACTTGTGGTGTATGAGGAGGCAGTGATGGACTTCATGCTGTGAGTGTTTTATAACTATACTAAAAAAATATCATTTTATTGTAGGGTTGTTTCAGACCTCAAAAGCCTAATGATGGTCATGCCAAAATAGCACAACATGGAAGTGGTAAAATAAACCCCAAGCAGATGCCTGGTAGGCATTTCTGCACTGTATGATTGCATGGCTTTACTAGGGAAGACTTTCTCATACAAATAGTCTGAGGGAAGTCTAAGGGACCCTTTATATACCTGCCAGTCTTAGTGGACATTTTTGCTTTCTTTGAAGATACAATTCCGATTTCTGAATGGTAGGAATTTCTTTACTCGTATATTTTTGCATTAAAAAATCTGACAGATTTATACATCATACTCAATGTACTAAATTGCTAATACATTGCAGAGGAAATGTGCCTGAAGGAGAAATTAATATCTTCAGTGAAACCATTATGAAATGGTTGAAATTATGTAGCTTTTTCATGAACACTGCTCCAATTTTCACCAATTCTAGTTTCCATGTAAGAATTACCAGCCACATTTGTTTGCAAGAAAGGATTTGTAGTACACATAGAAGAATGATTCACAGAAGAAAAGGGCAGGAAAAGAAGAGAGAGAAAAAATGGGAAATGGATGGGATGGGAAGAACAGAATATTAAATCACAAAAGTGTGAAGCCAAGTCAAGGATGGTTTTGAAATCTAGAAAGAGAGCTTTCAAGTGAATGCAAACAGGAGCCAAAACAAGAGAATGCAAGAAGAATAAATTATAAGTTGTATCCAGGATCAATCCTTAACATATATTTTACAGACAAGCTGATCAGGAAAGGGATTTTACTTTAAATGCTGACCCCACTTTGTAAGATGCAGCCTGAGAACCATGATTTATGTAAAGAGCCTCCACATAAATAACTACACACTTATTCACTCTCATGTTTAAAATGTCATATTAAAAATAAAGAAAAATATTTGAAGCTAGAGAAAAATACTCCTGTTCGTCATCACACTGACTGATGAATATTGACTCTCCTGCCTTTTGTCTATTTCCTGATACCAGCTACTGCTTTTTCCAGTTGGTGATTATTCAGTCAGCAATAAGAGAGAGCATTATTCTTATCATCTGGGTGGTAGTTATGTTATAATCTTGCTCAAAAATACTCAGTAATTCATCCAAAATCAAGGAAGGGGTTATCCTGATCAATCCAAAGGTGGCCCAGAAAGGGCTTCTGAGTTTTGAGATGAAGTAGGATTATTTGCGATTGTACAGCAAAAGAAATGTTCTCAGAACTGCTTCTAAGAATAGCAGAATGACTTCTTCAGCAATTCTGGGAGTAATTTGGGAGCAGCATTATCTTGTGTTTCAGTATCCCATGAGAGCATTTTAATCATAAATGTATATCATTTTACATCATCATTTTTTGCATCTCATTTTTTTTCATTTACAATGGCTTTACTTGCCTAATAAATTTGCTGTGGCCTACACTGTTTGAAGAATCTTTGTGGTATTTGGAAAGAATTCACCAAACTCTCAAACTTCACATTTCTTCAACTTATCTGTGAGCACAAAATTCTGTGGAAAACTAAGTGGTAGATTTGAAAAGGAAAGATCTGGGAGCTACAGCAAGGCAGCTGAACCACAAGAGAATCATTCTCAGAAGATTCATTAAGATGCTGGCAAAGCATCTTCCATGCATTTCATTTATTAGAAGTCATCATCATACAGTAGCTAGTAAATATACAAGCAGTGAAATATGGTCACGGCCAACACAGGAGATAGTAACGGTCTGACAGTTTGGGGTAATCCCAAAGCAAACATCAGTTGCTCAGCAGTCCTGAAAGCCATTGAATATGGCTCTATTACTCATGGAAAATAAAATAAAACCCAACAGCATTGACATTATTGGAGGAAGGGAAAGGAGTTGTGGAAAGATTAAAGGACAAAGGAAAAGCTTCCTGATCTAGTTGAACCTAGCTGAATGCAGTTGAAATGTTCAGAGATCTAGTGGGGACTTCTTTTACATTCCCCAGTCTTGAATTCATTGGTCCCAAGGTCAGATCTCTTCAGGGCTGCCTTAACTTAGACCTAAATCACAAGATCAAGAGAGCATTTTGTTAGCAAATTATTGCAAAATGTAATGTTACTGGGAAATGAAATGTGCCTTGCACTGCTGGGCTGGCAGAAGAAGATATCAAAAAGCATTTTTTCTGTAATCTGGAAGAATATGTTGTCTTTCATTTCATGTATACTTATGGCTGCCATAAGCTAATTTTCTCCAATAATATAATTTTACATTCTCACAACAGGCAGAGATTTGATCCCAAATCTTTTGTAAGCCATAAAAAACACAATAACAATTCTAAAAGCAAAATTGAACATGTACATGTAAACATATGCATATTTGGCAGGTTGAATATTTGTAACATTTGTTAGAAGAGCAATAGAGTGGAGGACAGAAAGTTCCTGCCAGTAGGATGCATAAGACATACCACTTGAAAACACATACAGGAATAGTAGGCCATGCATAATTATTGCCTGAAAGTCCAAGTTAGCTGTTACAGTAAATGTTAACTACATAAATGCTAAAGTAATAAAAACCAGCAAAAATTTATTGTTAGTTCTCCACTGCAAAAACCAGCAGCTGATCTTTGAAAGCTTCTAAGTCCTAAGGCATTTAGCATCAGACTAAGAAAAATGCCCCCCTTGATTCTTTCTACCCAATTTCTCTATTTCTGGACTTTTAAAAACTTTTTGTCAAATACTATTTATCCTATTGGACCATTAACACTGTGAAAGACACCACAGCAATATCTTTCTGGTGATTTCAGATCAGGGTCCATAAAACAGGCAAACGTGCTGAACAACTGTTTGCTTACCTCCTCCTCATTCCTGAGGATAAATATACTTTCTTTTTCTGTTTTGAAACCTGAGCTGCAGTTATAGGAGTGCTACACAAATGGTAATAGCTATTTTAATAGAGCTAATTGCTGCATTCATTCAGGAGAGCATATCAGCAACATGATGATATCTTGAGACTTCATTGATAGGAATCCTAAAAGACAAGAGTCTGAAGAACATCCTGAAAATGTGTTTTCCACTGGATGACCCTTGGCAGCTCTCAGTGTAGTCTGTGAACAAGTTTCTTTCTAGTCAAGTGACTGAAAAAACAAAAGGTTATTTGCTTTTACATTAAATTGCACACTAGGTGGATTTGAGTTCTCTATAAAATATATATCAATCAGCTGCTCTCCCCATTGACTTCCAAAATGTTTTGCTTATTGATTCCCTCCTGGGGCTTTTAAAATTTTTTAGTTTCCAAAAATGCTTTACCGATCCACTTTTAGTTTGGTGATTCTTATTGTTAAATTGATTCATAGCCAGTCAAGCCAAGTAACAGTTCCCAGCAATCTCAGATACACAGTATTTTCTAGTAACAGTAGGAGAATAATGTGCGGTTAACATACTAGACTGAAATCAAGGAAACTGGAATCAATTCATGCTCTTAACCACAGGCTCAGTACAACCTTAGGCAAATCACAGCAGGAAAAAATATACAACATGTCTTCAGGCACATGATCTAGGTGCCTCACTTGCAGTCTAGTCTCCTTATCCATCTCCAGGCAATGGACAAATAACAGCTGCAGGTTCCTCCCATTTCTGTCTGCAAACACTATTGGACTCCCAGTCTTTAATGGATTATTCTTCTCCGTGTGCACACTCAATGGCTAGTGCAATGAAGCCCAGATCTTTGAGCCCCATATACATTCTGACACCAACAGCATCAAAGCGTACCAAGTGGGTGTAATATCATGGAAGAAAAACAGATTAAAAGGTTTATACATTTATAAACACTACATTTCTCAGGAACAACTGAGATGTGTGTCCGTGCATATGTGTTCATATCCGTGCACACACGTGTCTGTGTGCGTGGCTATATATGTGTGTGTGTGCCTCTGAGAGTTAGTGTATGTGTATGCAAAAGACA
>VZTM01034484.1:0-17535 GCA_013400555.1 Jacana jacana | reverse complement strand
CCAGAGGCATACAGAATTTTAGGCAAGGGAATTTCAGATGCATTTTTTATTTACAGAAAACGGACCACTAGGTGGCACAAAAGTTGCCTAATTTCAGCAAATTGTCTGGTTTTGTGATTGGAAAATGATGTTCCAAAAGGTGAACTACAGCTTTGTAATTACAACATTGTAATACAACCAGCAGTGGGAATACATGGCTGTTTAGAGGCTTGAGATTCTTTAAGTCTATCCTGCACTACTACATTGCAGGGTTAGTGTTATTGTTATGATTACTGTTATTGTTGTCCCTTCCCTCCTAAAACTGGTTTATTTTTTAAAGAAATAATTGATTCAATCTTGTAGAAAGAAAAGCATTTCTTCAAAAAAAACCCACACAATGTTTCCTGTATGACAATTCAAAAATTAATAACCATAAAGAGTTGACAGATTAATTGTACTAAAATATGGAAGCAAGCATGATGTGCCAAACAAATTATATCGTGCACTGTTGTGTAGTACAGTCTGCAGAAAACCCCATTGGCAAGGCACCCTGACTTCAAGGATGTAGGATTATTTTTGAAAGAGGTGAGAATGACATCAGGAAAAAAAGATAGAAAGAAAAATACGTATGGTGGAAGAAGTTGTAGCAGTGAGTATTTATAACCTCAGAGCCAGTCAGCTAATGTAGAAGTCATCCTTACCAATAATATCTCAGAGGCATTTAAATATCAGCCTCATTAGTTAATAAAACAGGAACAACTGAAGACCAATCCCTTTGGTCTCAGAGGACATGCAAGGAACATTCCATGAAGGAGAATTCATCTGACCCTCTGGACCTACAGAATGTTGCACAATTTGCTGGTGGGGCTACCAACTGTCTGAGCAATGCCTTATACACTGTATGAACATCCACAGAGTCATTCTGTTCAAGGAGAGTCGACTTACAATCTGAAATCAGTTTTAATGAGAAGACTTTGATGTGAATTATGTCAGCTTCTTTCAACCTTGTTTTTTTGACTGACTGACTGCTGAGGACTGTCCTTTAGATGATAACAAGGATGCTGTCATTCCTGTGCAGATAGCTTGCACCAGGCTTGAATGCAAAAGCAAGGAGTGTGTATGTCATACCTGCTTTCTGGATCACAATGAATTTTGGTTTGAATTAATTTCACCATAGGTAGTATTTAAAAACCTATTGTGGGTGACACATTATCAAAGTGAGTTGCTCCTGCTCAGATAAACCACGGGCCTGATCATGAAAATGTCTCTTCTGAGATCAGCAGTGTGGGATGCAGAGCCCAGTAGGATCCCATTGCAATCACTAGTATTGATTGCTGGAGCTTGTGAGCTGATAATGTGAAGTGAAGAAGGTTGATTTCCTGTGTTGCTCATGCAATTTTCGGGAAGGCTTTTCAGGAGCATTTCAGTGCGCTCTGCCTTTGTTCCTTTAAATTCAGTAGCGAATTTTACCTTTGTTTAAAAGGAAGTGGCATTAGATCAGTGCTGTGCGCTTAAAACCCTGGGGGAAAAAAGCTTATGCTTTCCAACTGGAACAGGAAGATTAGTAAAATTAACAATTAATACAATCAGAGCTGTCTTTTGGTTTTAGAATTTTTAAAGTAAGGAGAGGAGAGGAGATGAAGATAGAAGCTGTTGGAAAAATTCTTTCTTGACTTTCAACACAGTTACTCCAAATATGATAAAGCAGGATGTATCTTTAAGAAGTCATTAATGACATTCGGTTTTCTTCTGGTCCACTTCCTGCTTTCTCACTAGTGATATCTGTTAACACCCCTGTACTTTAGATGTCAGAGCAAAGTGATTCAAAAATCCCCAGCTAGAGAAATAAAAAAAGAGGAAAACTTTTGTCAATGTCAGCTTTTTCAAAGCATATAGAGCCTTGTATTGAATATTCAGAGTCCTGGAAACTTTGTAACGTTGGAGAAGAAGTACTAGTTTTATAATAGGACTTATCTGAGTAAGATTTTGAATTCTACACAAGCTTCTCTAAGAACAAAATGTTCCCCCAGCCACCTCTTTAAATGAAGCTATGACTAAGGCATGCAGTA
Organism: Jacana jacana; assembly: GCA_013400555.1. Lineage (NCBI taxonomy): Eukaryota > Metazoa > Chordata > Aves > Charadriiformes > Jacanidae > Jacana > Jacana jacana. The sequence continues at coordinate 15,487 of VZTM01034484.1, read as the reverse complement.
AACTAGGACTTTTTTTTTTTTCCTGGAATGTACAAAAATACATGGATTGTCTCTGTATTCTTGCCCACAATATACAAAGTTATCACATGTTAAGACTGAATATGCCACTTATCTGCTGGGAAAAATTATCCCTGGTTCCCACAACATTGTACTTTATATTAGCATTCCACTTTTATGTGGACTATAAAAGGTTAATAAATAATTAATGGATGTTATAAGCACATTTCAGATATAATCAGTATATGCAATAGATGCATATCAGTATGTGGAATTGTAGTTAGTTATATGCTACTGGGCTGTTATAGTCCTTTTATTAAAACAGCTGCAAATAATTTAGTAACCCCTTCTACACTTCTTATAGCTGGAAGAATAACATGAAGTGTGACCAAAAAAGGAAGAAATCTTCCTGTCAAAATAAAATTCTTTCCCTTTCTCAGCAATACAAGTCAGTTTATTCTAGCTTTGGATTGATCCCAACTAATCATTCAGCTTTATCATTGTTATTTTAACTTTAGAATCTGTTAAATCAAGTATTAATCTGTAAGATTTAAAATCTTTAATGTGGGAGAAGAACAAGCCCCTGAAACATCAGGCACAGATTAACATTTGATTACAAAACTTAAGGAATTAAACTTGCATAATGTAAACACAGACATATGTAAGAAATATTTGTAAAACAATACATCTTTTCCTTTTCCCACAATATCATTCACTAGGAAACTGGAACATATAGGAATTTTTGTGAGTTGGTGAGCATCGTATAGATCGGATACACGATTTTCTGCCCATTTTAGATAGGACCAAAGCAGATTATGGGGTGTTTTTTAAAGATAATATATTTTGAGCAAAGATTCTAAGTAGGTAGTAGCAAATAAAAGGGGAAATATATGCCTGTACTAGCAAAAATTATCAACTCTGTCTTATCCAAGCTAAAAGTGGATAAAATTCTTCTACTTGAATTGGCTGTTGGCTTCACCACTACTCTAGCTAGGGACTCTGACAGACCAACTGATGGATGTAGTTACTGGACTGTAAAACATCTCTGCCCTTTGCCACATGTGCCGTGCCTCTGCCAGAAGTTGCTGCCCCGTATCTGTGACCACAGAACAGAACATGTAAGCCTCTGCATTGTCACCCCCTTCCACGTTCCACAATTAACCCTGAGGTGCAGGTGCTTGTCATTCTGTTGGCTGTACAACAGGGTGACTACTGAGGGCAGAAAGTGAAAGAAGGAAGCAGTAATATTTTTCGATGGCAAGATTTGCAAACTACTTCCCTCAGGAAACCAGAAAGTTTGCAATATCATGTCTCTTGCATATTTGTTTTTAACCTAATCCTTACCTTTGTCTTTTCCTTTTGTCTATCATAGTATTTGGGATCCTTATAGTGTGAAGAATTCTAGACTGTGAACAATCTCTGAGCTTCTTCTCAATTAAACCCTTCCTGGAAAATGAGGAAATCTTTCCAATGTATTTCCTTGAAATCAGAACCAAGTCTATCTCAAGGCTTTTACCAAGACATTATTCAAAGTGAATTTATTGCTTTTCAGAAATATTTATTCAGGTAATGATTAACAGGAACAACTGTAGTAGTATCAGTAGTAGTAGTACTAGCAGCAGTAGTAGTATGAGTAGTAAAAAAATATACCTTGTCCAGACCTAACAGTTAAAATGGGGGGGGGGGGTTTGAGAAAACAGTAAAACCTGGTTAGTTGGATAGCAACCAGGGAGATGGTAACCATGAAGGGGAAAATTAAACAAAGGCCACTTAAAACACATTAGTTATTTTAGCTTAGAGCAGGATCCAAATTCAGGTCTGAACTGATTGGAGTTGTGTGCTTACTTCAATTTGCCAGATTATCACCCACCAGTAATTGGAAATTCCTCCCACTGTACATTAGGGGCTCATTAAGATTTTATTTTGACCAATAAAGCCCATATTGCTTGCACTTGCACTTTCTACAGTTTGTGTTGTCGGAAACCTCAAGTCCAGGACTTCCCTGGGGATAACTGTGATCCCATAACACTCTCTGTCTCTGCCATAGGGACTAGGGGGAAAAACTCCGGTCCCTGAAGCCAATGGCAAAACTGGTATTAGCACAGTGAAATCAGACTTGAGTCACACACTATATCTTTCAGATTATTATCTCTGTTTCTTCCTCATTTCCCAGATTTACTGCACTTCCAAAGGATGCTGTGTTAATTGACTAATCAATGCATAGCATTTTCTTTTTAGCATAAAAAGCTATTTTTTTTAACTTAATCATTCACCATGTCAAGGAGCTAAAAAAGAATATGTTGAGAGGTTTGCCCTTGATTAAAACATAAAGTGTGGCAATAAATATTTTTTATTGGTTATAATACCTTTACTTTATTAGGAAGATAACAGACTGCTGGTTAACTGATCATGAAATATTAATTAAAAAGAAAAATATATGATAGGGAGTTATTTCTGTTGTGTCAGCCTGTTTTTTATGTCTTCTTCTCCTCCTTTAAAAATTTGAGCTTTTCTAGTTTGTTTCTTATTAACTACATATGATATTACTCAAGTCAGTGGAAAGAAACAGCAGTTTTTAACTGATGTTAGCTCTTTTACTTGCTTTTCGGTGCTATTCCATCATTCTCTCCCCCATACACAGATTTGTTAGGCAGAATGAAAAAGAAAAAATAACTTTTAGTGCTGATTTCAGGTGACATCTTTAAAATACCTGATCTAAAGTATCTGAAATGTACACATGTACATGAACTTACTGTTGATAAGGATGAATTGAAGCATGTGCCAAAATACTTTACTGAATTGGAGGGGGCTTCATTTCAAAAATCCTTTACCAATACATTGTAATTATTGTGATAAAAATCCATCTAAAACTTTCTAACAAGTTCTACATTTTGTGAAGGCTTTAGTGTTCTAAGACGTTGATTCTGTATTAACAGCCCTTTTTAATATTTAGAAAATAAACCAAATGCTTGTTTTTCTGGTATGCTTTTACAGGGTCTTTATTTCTAACTCCGCTAATGCTAGATAATTGGGTATCTTATATGCCTACTTTTCATTTCATAAAAAAAAATCTTATTACTGTAAAATTCCATTACTCTCGTGCCTCCCTATGTAGTACAATGTTAAGTACACTACAATACTGAGTCCCAGATGGAATACAATGCTGTAATTCAATCGAGGGATCCTGCTAATGTCCCACACTGAAGAATATAGCTTAAGGGTTTGGGTATGGTAGCAAGCGTCTCAGCCTGGAGACTGAATTACAACCTGACTATTCAATCTGGACCTCTGTGCAGTTGTTTGTAACATACAGGATCCTGATTACGTGTAATACATCTGTAAAACAATTACTACAATGAAAAAAAGAGAAAGTAAGAACACTGTAAATTAAAGTTTGTCCAGAAAATTTATACTTTTATGGGGAAGAGCTAGGGTTACAATAAGCATGGAATAGAAAGAGAGGGGTTGCAAAGCGTGCTAAAAATTGCATGGAGGGTCTACTGAATAAGGGCTTAATTCTGCCATCCCAAAATCTCCTCGAAAGGATCACTAGTTAACTTCTCAAAGAAGAAAAATTAAATGCTGTGAATAGGTTTGCATCTTGATTTAGTCGTGGAGATAATCATGAGCTTTATCATTTCCTCACTTTAAATGCTTAATATTACATGTTTGGTGCTGAAGTCACCTGCCAAACTTCCAGCTGACTCTTGGTAGCTACAGACGTGCAGTTTTCAGCAGTAAAGCTTATTTGCCAACACCATGTCTACACCCAGCTAGACCAGAAGTGCTTCAGTCATGACAGAGCTGCACAGCTCATGCTGAAGCCCTTTCTGGATCTGCAAACAGCAAATTTCTCCCCACCTTCTCTGTGGGCTCTGACAAGAGCAAGACTATGATCAAGCTTCACACAAAACCAGGTGCATTCAGAAGGTATACCACCCAATTCTCTGCTCTTCTTGTGTAGTAGCTTTCCAGGATTCAGCCAGAGACATGGGTACAGCCCCATCTGTCCGTGGAGTGACGTGTGCCTAGCTCTGAAATTTTAGTCATGAGGCTCTTGAAGGTCAGGCTGGTGGGTCTGCAACTCCAAGAGTGATGGAGTCGATCTACCAGGATGCTGCTGCCAGTAGAGGCAGATGTGGGCCCCTTTTCTCTCCACTCTGCTAACCATGTGTTCCTGCCTTCTCTCTTGTACTGACCCTGCCACGGGTCTGATCCTGCAACAAGCCAAGTCAAGGACTTAAACACATCAAAAATTAGCCATGCAAAACCAAAGTAAAGAGTTTTTAAACTGTTTAGTTCCTTGAAGCACTTCATGGAAATATCAAACAAGCAATGGTAACAAATCAATGTGACAGTGGGAATGTGTGTCTGGGCTTATAGCAAGAAATAATCAAAGAACCTACTTTGTTCAGTTTGTAGTGTCATTGTGCTACAGCTGCAGCCATTTTTGTTGCTACTGCTCTGTTTTTAGTGGAGTATTTAAAAAACTGTGGAACAACACAAAGAAAAAGTAAGCATAGCTCTCTAGCTTAGCGATTCCAGCACTCTAGCCAATGTTTATTTTAAATTGGGGAAAAATAATATGTAAGTAGTACTGTAGCATAGCAAAGCAGTTTAATAGCCTTGCAGCAGAGTCAATCAAAAGCTTCTTGGTCCCCCAAATGATACTTGGCTGAACACAGGAGTTGGTTTTCAAACCATGCCAATCTGTTAACCTTTCACTGCAGAATGCACTCTTGCTAGATCAAGACATCAGAGTTATGTGGACACCGAGGGAAAAAATATAATTGGTTAAATGAATGGCCTTCACTGTCACAGCAGAAGGGAATGAGACTTGAAAGGAGGCTTGTTACAGTGCACCCTCGTGAGCCAAGGTGCATTAGATGTGCCGGAGCACTAGGTCACCAAGTTTTAGATTGCTAGGTACCTCTCTCATGTCCCCCTTGTTGTCAAGCAACCTGTACCTCCACAGAATAAAACATTGGTAGGAGCAGATTAGGTTTTAAAATCTACTTAATGTAGCGTGAAATTTAGAGTGTATGCTCCAGCGATCAGAGCTGCAGTGTTGACCCATTATGCTCTGCAGTCACATTCTTCCATTTTCACCCTTTGAAGCCACAAGGGGAGGGGGAACAAATAACACACACACAACAATGTTCTCTTGTGGTTTTGTTTTTGGGGTTTTTTTTGGGGGGGTGGGGTTTTTTTTTGTTGTTGTAGCTTTTGCTGCCTGTGAGGGCTTGCTTAGAGCTTTGGTTAACTTTGCTTAAAGGACTAAATATTCATTGCTAGGGTTCTTGATAGTTCTTCGTTATGCTTTGTGAAAAAGCAGCATTGGGTTTTCAGACTCATGGAAAGGAAGCACTTTCTTAATTCTTCAGGGGCTGGGGATCTACAGAATTGGTCTGTCATCCTAAGTGAATTAAGAATGATCTAAGCCTTATCCTTTAGCATATGGTGAAATGTACTGCACTGAAATTGAGGGAAGCAGAAGACAGTGTGGTAGCTCCAGCTTGTATTACAAGTCAGAAGAAGAACAAGAGTTCTGTCCTACCACGTCAAGCCATGTTGCATCTCCCTGAGAGTACCCCTGGTGTGCAAACTGAGCACTCATTTCCCCACACCACTCAGAAAAATTGAATTCCAACCATGATTTTGATGAGAGAAGAGCAAAGATATGCAAGTTTGATTAAAGAAATTTTAGTTTCACAGTGAAATAAAGACTTCTGAAGGAGGGAATGCTCTTCAGTCTTTGTCTGGCAGACTAGTATTTCCCTATTTTGGGCTATATATTCTTAAGAAAATATAAACCTTCTGTTCCTCTGTACTTTTTCAAGAACCCAGACTCTAAACATGCATCTTGTAAAACTCTCATTCCCCCACAGAGACACCTTGAAAAAGCAAATATATTCTTTTCATGTTACTGTTTAGCACAAGTTGTGCTATTTGGGACTTATGCCATGTATTAAAGCCCTCAACAAAAGACTAAACAGTTCTAATTTCAAAAAGTGCTGCACCCTGCACACGTATTTCTGTTGCATGTTTCTATTGCCCATCATAGAAATTGCAGACAATGTTGCAGAAAATTAAGGTTACCAGTGTTTAACTGGTTGTATCACATAATCTGATGTAAAGAAGAATTGCTACTCTCAACTTGTTAAAAAAAACAGAACTATACACATAACACATTTCAGCTGCCGCTGAGCTACTACATTTCTTACATTGGGTAGCCCTCTCTCAGCACGAAGCTATTTTCTGCTGTAACTTCAGCTGTGAGAGTACTGTCAGAGGACAGTGATCTCATTTCCCAGGTTCCACTGCCATCAGTGAAGCAGCTCTAATGGTACAGAGATGTAACCATGATCAGAATCTGGCCTTGTCCACCGAAGTGAGGACAGCACTCAAATATGTATGCATGACTGTACCGGGTCACAGACTTAGTGATAATGGGATGGATGGGATGGGGAAGAGTTAGAGGAACCATAGTACTTCCATTTGAACCCCCTGCTATGATGCACACAGTCTGGATAGCAGGATGCTGAAATGACGACACAGCTGGGCAGCCCTTCTTTTCACACCATAATAGTTGTGAGCCAGTAATGGTCCTGACAGCCCTTACAGTGTCTAATGTTTTTCGTTATACCCTCTCAAGTCATTAAAAGGACAATCTTGGCTATCAGTTCAAAGAAAAGATTTCTACCTCTTCTGCTTCATAAACCAGAAGGAAATAAGAAAACCTGAAAAGAGGTCCAAATCTTGTGATTTTTAGGGCAATCTGTTGATTCTGTGGAGCCTGGTTCATGATTCTTCAGTACTTGGGTGCATGTTCTCTTATTAAACACTTCCAGTAAAAGTACACAATAGAAGCTGGTTGCATCCCTGTTGGGAAACCACAATTCTTCCCTGTGTAACAAGCTCAGGGCTCTGTGGGGCTTGGTATATAAGCCAAAAGATTTCTGTATTACAGCATCAGGTTATCATAACCTATCTCCCCCTCCTTCCTACCCCCAGAACTCATCTATATGCTAATTTAATGTGACTAATACCGCCCCACAATATAATGGCTCTAATGTTTTCAGGGGAGGAAAGAAAGTGGAAAGAAGCTGATGCTTCTGTTTGATTAGTGCAACATCTTCTGACAAAAATCCCAGATTTTCTGATGCTTGCATCAGCACCCTGACTCCATCTAGTTCAGCATTTGACCAAGCCCACAGTTAGGTTTGAGTTTACATTTCTGTGAGTTAAGTACCAGTGCATTAAGCAAATGTAAAATACATTTTTCTCACCTTGCTTTTGTGGAAAATACTCTAATCAAGCTCAACTGTTTGTTTAAAGGGAAAGACACTACTGTCACTCTTACTGTCAGGAGCTAATAACTACTCTATCCACATCTGACAGAGCTCCCCACTGAGTTACAAGATACCTGAACTAGCTGGGATTTGGCTCCTGGGCCTTTCTGGCTCAGTCATACAGCCTGAGGAGCTTTTGGTTTCTCCACAAACATGTGCATTGATAGTCCCTCTGCCCCATTCCCCCTTCCTTCCTCTCACTCACTGTAATGCTATTAAGATATCAAATGCAGCAATTACAAGAAAATCCTAATTAGGGAGCAGCAGCTTCTGCCATAAAGGAATCAAAGAAATCTGAAGGAAGAGCTAAGAGGAAAGACAGAAGAGGCTTTCAAATCACAGACTTGTTGTTCTTAAAGGACTGCCCTATGCCAAGAGTCCTCCATGAATTTCACTTCACCAGCTTTCTCTGTACTTTTCTAGGACAAAAGAAGTAATACCAATATAGAGTCCTGTGGCCATAATCAAATAATAATTGGTCTCGGAGATCACTTATGACAATCGGGGAAGTAATAAGGTTTCTGAATAATTATGAATAATTAGGCACATTTATGAATAATTACATTGTTAATAACTATCTAACACATCCAGTTTTTAAACTGTAATTCAGTCATTATTGATTGGTTAGCCACCATCTTCACTGCTGTTTCCCTACTCATTAATATGCTGATTCAGCCAGGAGTCCTGCAAGCCTGCATTTATTCTTTTGGCATGTCAGTAAAGTTTTATTGACATAGTTGCTGAATCCCAAGAAAGGGGAAAACATGTTTTACAGAGAACAGGTTTCACTGAGCATAGGGGAGAGACATTTATGGAAAGAAAATATCCTGGCACTTTCTAAATGTGACATTAAGGCAGTGCTAAGACACTGTGACTATGAGGAGTGCAGAAAATAGGACTACAGTGCTGTGTCTGGAGCTTCTGACTATTTAACTTCCTGTGCTTGAACTGTGGGGTTTTTGAAGTGTGGGCCATCTCCTGTCAAATGATTCAAGATGCCCCCAGCAGCACAAGTAGAAATAAACACTGTTTCTTCAAGAAGGAGGGGCATGGGACATATAATTCCTTCCCTGAAAAGGCAAGAGCCAGAGAGCCAGGCAGAGTCGCTGCTGGCACCCCAGCCAGGACCTCAAGCAGAGGGAGCCTTGCCTGCTGCTGTGGGGAGAGACCACACGTGCCTGTCCTCCTGCAATGTAGCAGTCACCGCTGCCATTAGCACTTCTCTCTGTGCTCTGCCACCAGTCCTAAATTTGGCCAAATGCTGAAACAGTAAGATTGCCAGGGCTCTGGCAATTGCCACCAGAAACTGGTCCTCCTGACTTTCTCCTGTCCTCAGCAACCATCTCTTTTACCTATGTCTAAAGATATCCCTGGTTACATAAATTAAGTGCCTAAAAGGATACTAGTGTTATTGGCAAGGCCAGTAATAAATGGTAATACTATATTCACTATCCAGAGCACCTCTGTTTTCAGGGACACTGCATTAGTTTTACACCAATAGGATAGAGTGAGTGAAGTCAGTCACCCAGAAAAAGTTTATGGACCATCCTAGCTTTTAAAGGAGGAATGTTCTGAGCTATTATTGCTCCTCCGCTTCTTGTTTATACAGCACATTTCATCCAGAAGAGCTGGATCTGACATGAAGAAAATTTCAGTCATGGTCTTGAACAATTTCAATACATTGAGCTGCATGCTACCTACTTTGGAAAAGCATTCAGGAAAGTAAAAGATACAGATCAGATGTAAGTCCCAGTTGGAAAATAAAATAATTCTGCTGGATGGACATTTGATAGTACATGAATCCTGGATATTTTACATCATATAAAAAAAACCCACNAAAAAAAAAAAAAACCAAAACCAGCCTGAAAGCAAAACCAACCCTTGTAAACTCCTGTTTATTATTTCCAGAATGTGAGTAGCTTTCTGAGTGCTTTTTGAGGAAATGTCTTTGTTTTTGTAGTGCTTACAAGTTCTGACATATGGAATAGCAAATTACATGGAGACCTAAAAACAAGTGCCTGAATCGCTGCAAGTATTGCTTTAAAGAAGAGTATTAACAGAAAATAAGCATTGCTACTCTACTAAGTGTTGGTTTCTTCAGATGCTGATTCATTTTCCCTTTGGAGGAATTTATTTCTGCATTTTCTCCATAGCTTTATAATTAATTTCTGTGCTGCAGTGCACTATTTTTACATTTTAGGTGAGAAAAAAATTAATGAGAGTTTGGGTTTTTTTTAAATAAAACCATCACTTGCTAAAGTTGTGGCTCAAATCCTCTTCCATCTGCAAGGATTAAAGCAGCCATAACCTAACCTGTGTTATGTTTATGAGTGCATCTTATGTTTATAAATGCAGTCTTTCTAATCCTCTCCTCCTGAAGAAAATAGACCAAACAACTTAGCAGGAAATTGAGTGATTAAGCTGGAAGTGACCATTTCTAAAAAGCAGGAAAAGGTCCCAACATACAACACTGAGAAGGCAGCCATGGGAGACTGGCTCTTCTACTTTGGTTTTGACATGCTAAGAAGTGGCATGAAAAATGGCAAGGAAAAACAGCACACTTCTGACATTCAGGAGAGCAGAAATGACAAATCTCTATCAATGATCTAGAAAAGTCATATACTGTCTCATTAAGCTGTGGAACTCAATACCATCAGATCTTGTGGAGACTAACAGGTTAGATGGATACAAAAAAGGTTGGAGAAGTCCATGTAGGAAAGATCCATTAGTGAACCAGAAGTGACCTCTAGATCACACACTTTAAACTTTAAACAGTTTTCTGTAAAGGAATAGATTTTAGTGATTATTCCAGTACCAGGAATTCACCTTTCCGTTTTTCCCCTAGATCTATGGTCAAACAAATAGCTTGGGAATTCCCTGGCAGGACATCTGCTTCTATCAGCTGGCATTGTAAATACATTCAAGGCCAGCATCTTCTAGGTTTTAATCAGAGACAACTTTTGTTACTGCTTTTTCCATACTGACCATATTCATCCCCTCTGTAATGTGTTTCCCTGGTTATGTCAGCCACGTCCTCTGGGTATGTGGTATACAAAGATTTTCATATGCGAGGAAAGGGAGAAGGATGCACTGACAGAAAAACAAAGCTTTCACCGGGGCTACTTTCTTATTGGTGTGCTTTGAAGTGTCAGGTAGCATTCAGAAAGCTGTGAGTTTTCTTTCTGGTATTTGTCACTACCGATTGAATTTTGAGTGTGGTGAACATTAATGCTTCAGTAAATGATCAAAGCCCAGCATGAATACACTGGAAAAATAAGAAGTAGACAAATGGTTGTTCATTTTCATCTCATGTTGTTTGGTTCTGTTTCAGAATTGAAACAGAATTTCAGGATTGGTTTTTACTGTGTGTTGGTTTTGTGGTCTACACAAGGCACTTCTTTTTTAATTGGTCCCAACTCTGAACTTATTCTTCTAGCGTTCTAACTAAGGTAAGACACAGTATTATGTCTAATATTTGACTGAATGCTGTACCAACCTGCTTATTCCCAGATCTAGCACACATCAGCAACCATCATTTCACCAAGCTCTGAAGCACCCCTATAAACATGTGTTTTCCTGAGTGTGAACATCTATTGGGTCTGTCTCCCTAGCATTAGACTCGGCAAAGTTTATTTTATATATATTCCTGCTTTCAAGTCATAGAGAAATACTAGATTGTAGTTGGTGTCTGTACCAGGGAGGGAGAGAAATGTGAAAGGCCAATTTTCTTTCTCTCAAAGTGAAAAAGTCACCTTATACATAACCACCTGGGTCTGGCCCAGACCCCACACCATCCTCACCTCTTTCCAGTTGTGTATGACACTATGCCCCAGGCCATTCTAAATTCCCCCTGCCCCCTCCCAGCCCCCCCTTTCATCTTCAATTTGTTCATCCCCACTCCCTGGATGTCATCGAAAGCAAGGGCCAATTAGCTGAATGTAGCCAGGGAACAGTGATTTGGATCCTGTTTTTTGAAAAATAGATCCAAAAGAATACGTTCAAAGTGTTCCTGACTGCAAACATCAGTGGTGGTGAAATGCTGGCAACCTGGGGCAATGAGAGGCAGAGCAGCAAGACAATTCACAGTCAGGGAAACCAGGTCCTCAGACTAGTGATTTGGGACATAGTTTTGAGACCACAATGGCTTCTAGTGGTTCCTTTGGATTCCATTAAACATCATTAATATTTTCAAAGAAGCATGAAGTGCACACTTATGCTTTCCTGTTCCCTCTCCCTCATCCCTGTCCCTCCTGTAACACAAAGGGGACCTTCTTTTGTTATATTTAGATAATTAGTCTGCTGCCTTCCCTCCTGCTACCCACTAAACTTCCCATGATTGATGAAGAGGACACATTGAGAATTTGAGATGAAAAAGTGAAGAGAGAGCAAGGCCAGGCAAATGAGCCAATGGGTTGAAGCACTTGGGACATTACGGGGTGTCAAGGATGGCAAATGACTTCATTGAAGTAATGATGATAAACATTTTATCCCTGTGCATATATGTGCATTATACCTAACGATCTCAAGCATAAGTAAGTGAAGAAAGGCACTAAATAAATCATACGAACAGGCCCTAAACGGGAATCCCTAAGGAATGGCATCTGAATTGTAAATGCACGCCTGAATTTCACACATCAAATTACAATAAGGAGATTGATATTTTAAACAGCTCTGTACTTAAAGAGTACTGTATCTAGTCCTGAGGATTTTTCTTTTGCTTAGATTTTTTTTTTCACTTACACAGCGTGTGTATATAAATACACACATATGTGTGTCTGTGTGTGCAAATTCATTAAATTAGATATTTTGCATATCATTGGGTTATGTTGGGTTTCATTACCATCTCAGAGACTGACTAAAAATGTTTGCCTGACTGAAATTTTTGAAAGACAACTGTTCAGGGACAAACTCTTTTCTGTTACACCAAAGAAAATCTAAAAAATATTCCCCTCTTTAAAAGAACTTACTCTAGGCTTCATCTGCTGTAACTGTAAATGCAGTCTGACACTTACTGCAATACTTCTTATACCTCTGTCTCTCCCTTCTTCAAATTGTGGATCCAAATTCTTAGCTGGTGTCAACCAGAAAGGCTTCATGAGCAGTCAGCAGAGCGTGTCTTTTGACACAAGCTGATTTGGCCCAGTAGCTACTACACAGGTAGAGAATGGACTTGGGTGTTAAAGGAACAGGTTTTATGCAGAACAAATTATGCTAGGAATGTCATCCCATTCTCTTCCACAGATATCACAGCTGTCCCAGATTCTCCACATCTGGCTGGAGGCAAAGGATCTCTGTAAGAGTTGAAGGGCTTTTCCCACCACATTCCTTCGCAGGTAGGAGCACTCTCGGGGCAGGGCTTTGGCAATGCTGCACCTGAGTTTCCCATTCAGCATTTCCAAAGCGGTAAGAAGCAGTGAAAAAAACCTCTTAAGAGCCCCTTTACCACAGAGGACTGCCAGTCCTGCACACAGACTTTGTTTCCCAGGTCTTGATCTTAACTTAAAAAGTACATACTGGATTTAAATACAATATGCATTGATTCTTTGTGTTGCTGTGAAGGATATGCACTTCCACATGCCTATATATCTGTACATTTATACCCGCATACATGCTTTGGGAAATGTTTATGTGGCACACCATGCCAAAAGTAAGCAATTTAATCTATCCCATGATTAAACCTTACCCATCATGAGGAATCTGAAAAGTGAACACATGAAGCACACCTTTTTAATTTTAAACAAATCTCTCTTGGTACAGATACTTACAAAACATGAAGTCAATTTGTTGATTTGTAAGCAATTTCCCCATGCTTGGTGGCGTATAAAGCATAGCAAGAGGTAAAGGTCACAAAGTAGCTTCTCATATAAGGGGTAGAGCCAGAGCCCACCAAAGTCCCAAAGTCCTTCTCTGAAGCCAATTCCAGTCTCACCCCAGAAAAGAGCAAGCTTTGAATACTGGGGACAAAATACTTACCCAGATCGCATATATTTAAAAGTGTTGCTAAATTATAAATAAGCTTTCCCATCAGCATGGCTAACATTTTTATTTTTACTGGAAAAGTAGGATGCCATTTTGAAACATAAGAAGACATATTCATTTACTCTTTATATTAGCAAACTATATTTTACATAAACCGTAAAACAAAATATAATGTATTATATCCTGTAGTCCCTGCTGGAATGCTTTATTTGTCACTAGAGTTATTTGAATACTATTGATTAATTTTCAGAATAGGTTGACATAAACCTCTCTGTGAAATAGTCAGTTCTCTTCCATTCCTGAATGGGCATGTCACATTTTTGCATCTGCATGATTAATGTTGTTTTGAAAGCTTCAAGAATCAATAAACATGCTCTCAAGTGGACACATCTATATTTTAAATATGTCCTATTATCTTAGTTTTCTAGTCGATCTGCGAAGTGTTTCCTATTGGACTTAATAGGTGTGAGCTGCATGGCTGGTGATAATGTAGAATGTCTTCTGATCTGACTGGGTCCTTGCCATGAAACCAGATCCTCCTTGCAGATTCAGGAATGTGGTATATCTGGTAAGAGTTTTCTCTAGGACTCGAAGTGTGGTTTTTATTAGATATTTGTAATTTTCTTTTTTGTTTGTTTGGTTGGTTGGTTTGTTTTGAAATACTCTGTTTTGTCTAGGCATCCTGGAAGTATTTTGCAGGATATTGCACAAGACATAGCTAGTGAAACACATCTCTTCTTCCTGTCTTTACCCAGGAGACAACTTCATGGTCTCAAATTCCTCTGGCCTCCTTAAATATTCAGCATTATTCAGTGTATTGCAGGATCCAACCTTCAGCTGATATCCCTTGGGAAATCAAAAGAAAGATTCCTTCAAGCCAGCTAGCATCATATATATTCAATGAACACAAAGGGGATGAGACAGATTGTAATCCAGCATTTGAGGGATTTTACTGGCATAATATTGCAAGGATCATGTAGTCCATGCTGAGAAATATTGCAGGATTTGTGAGAGCTAAATGTGTATGTTCTGTCAATGTAGGAATCTGCCCTTTAAGTGGTCACAGTACTCCTGTTTCCTAACTCAGAATCAGAAACTGATTGCCAAACTGAATGAGCCTGTATCCATCAACATGCTGCAGTCTGGAGGAGGGGAGAGAAACATTTAACAGGCATGATTCTTTTCTCTCCTCAACAGAATCAATACTATGTGTTTAAAAGTTTGCAGAAGCATGGAATATTAGTTTCAGTCCCAGAAAAAATTACTCCATGGATGGGAATATGTCATAACCTGTAAAATCTATTTATAAATATTGCCTACAATTTATATTACATCTGTGGTGTCTCTGCAACCTCTGATGCTGTTCTGAAAGTTACTACATATGTGTATGAGACTGTGTGTGTCTCTGTGTCCTAAGCCATAACTAGAAAATAGTTATGCCACAGTAAATATGAATCACAGAATTTGAATGTAGGCGCAGCACTCTATTCCAGGAGAAAGATGGGAAGAGGGATAGCAGGAAAACCTGCTGAAAAGCACACTTAAGTCCTTTGTGCTGGGGAAATGAATCTGGTTTTGGCGCTGGGGGCTGAGTTTGTGTTGATGCACAGAAGTAAAACAAGAGTATTCAGACAAGTGGAACATGATCTGATAAGCCTGGAAATGACTCTGCCAGGTTATCCAGCCTGAATGACATCCCTGTCTGTGTCCTTTCAACACATTTGATTTGAGCAAAAGCTTCCCAGAGGAAGGCTTTTCCTGTCCTTTCTGTCCTGCTTCACTACTTCACAAATTCCCTGATGGCAGAAGGAAGTGCAGGTTGATGTGAGAAGAGAGCTGTACGCTTTTCTTGAAGGGACAACATTTCTTCTCTTTGGGTTTTTGGTGAGGTATTTTTTTCAGCATTGTAAGCTGTCTGTCCTTTCAATACAGTACAAACCCAGCCCTTCTGTACTCAGCCAGTGGTAATGAAGTTGTGCCTTTCATTTATTAGATGCTTGAACTCTATATGCATACTCTTTCTCTGTATATGGACAGATAAAACTAAAAATAGGTCAGGTTTTCCAATATGAAGAAGAAACAATTTTTATAGACTTCCCAGAGTACAATTTCATTACGGTCAATATCCATTGAACAAAAATTTGCAAAATGTATATCCT
>VZTM01034463.1:0-25045 GCA_013400555.1 Jacana jacana | reverse complement strand
CTATTATAATACGCTGTAATTGCATATAACAAGGTGAACAGGCATATGTACTTTACAGATTCGCTTCCCAAAGTGCTGATGGAGCTTGAGCATAATGAATTGCGAAGACAATTAATACAAATTTCAGTCAGTGCCTGTAGCTATTTGATGTTGGACTGGGTAGCCTTAGCTATAAATATAATTGCATACACTGTACATACCCATAATTTTAAAGGTTCCTCAAGATAAAAAAAATTATGTAACAGCTAACTGCAGCAGACAATAATGGTTATGGGTCCGATTCAGAGCACCTGTTCACCTTAAGGTCATCCTACCTGGAATCCTTTAATATCAGTATGACCCTCTGGACAGTACATATTCCACTAATTCCCATTACCAATAAAGTCTTTTACTTATTGAAATTAAATTAACTGTATTTGATGCGTACCTGTCCATTGTGGTTTAAAATAACAGGTGCTAGATCTCCTTACACATCTTTACCGGTATTGACACTAAAATACATAGCACAGACTTAACAGGTTATCTGACTTGTGATGAGTTGTACATAGGAGGAAAATCTAAAACAGCTATTAACTTTATGGCCCTACTTATTTTAGGATAGCTAATCTGCTATAATATTAAGAATTTGTGACAGCAAAAATCAACCATATCTATTAATTTTGACTTCTGAAAGAGGGAAAATAAAAAAATATATAATTCATTATATGGAATAAGCTCAATTAATTATATGACTTGGGATTTTCAGACCATTTTCTTACTGATACACAGTTTCTCTGTCTCCAAATATTTCAGTAATTTATAATACTTAATTGTGGACCTGTCAGGCTTTTAATATACAGATTTTATGAACTAATAGATACTTGAAGTCTGTATTTTGCCGCCAGCTTTTGTCTGCCAGAATTTCAATGTAGAGCAGCAAC
Organism: Jacana jacana; assembly: GCA_013400555.1. Lineage (NCBI taxonomy): Eukaryota > Metazoa > Chordata > Aves > Charadriiformes > Jacanidae > Jacana > Jacana jacana. The sequence goes on along the minus strand of VZTM01034463.1, from coordinate 24,125 downwards.
AGTGCATTATTTATGTTACTCTCCTTCCTTTAGGTAACATATTTAATAACACTGAAGGTAATGAGAAAATAAATAAGAAGCTTCCATCATGTATGTAAACTTGTAGTACTTGAGCTGTAAAGACAAGGGTATTTTTAACCACGCACATCAGAGCTTTAGTTTCTCAGTATAGTGTGTTCTTCCTGCTATACAGTGCCTGTTAAAGGGATATTCTTTGACTGACACTCTATATCATTCATACTGTGGATATGACGTACCTCTGTTCCTCTCAAATCATGACCTGCAAAGTAATTTGTGATCTCCTCAGGTGGCTTGTGTATTTTTATTTCTATGTCCAACTTAGAAAGGAGAACAAAAGGAATAACTTAGCAGACCAGCTATATGTGTAGGCACTTGAGGACTCCAGCATGTACACAGTGTTTCAGCTCTGCCCAGAGCTTTCTGGAGTCCAGCTACCTGCAGTGTCAGCCAAAGCATGAGATCTGCTGGGTGTGAGCACTCAGCCAGCTTTTTGAGAATTACGTGGGTTTAATTTAGATCAGTGAGCATGGTGAATGGGGTGCATACACTGCTTGTTTGATACAACTGCCTCATGTTGCTAGCCTGCTCTTTAGGAACACATTTTTCTCTCTCTGAAAATCCATTTGAACGGGCTTTGGTGCCATTCTCCCTTTTTCTCTTCCTCCATTTCTTGTCCTAGTTTCCAAAAACAAATGTATACGTTAGTGAGCTGGAACCATGTGTGATGAAGAATCCAGACATTCCTGATGCTCATCAGGAGAGATGGGAAAGTGCTCTGGCAGCAATCTGCACAAGTAGTGTGATACAACATGATCTCCATTTCAGGACCTGTCAGTCATCCCCAAGTTTACCTGTAACCTACCTTCTAGAAGTTGTAAATATGCTCAGAATTAATTGATCTGTCTTGATCAGGCATAAATAAGCAACTTTTTTATAATGCCCACTGTTAGGGCTTTGTCTACCAAGGACCCTCTAAGATCAACCTGTTCACATCAGCAGCCAACAAAGTCTATAATTTCTGTGGTTCGGGCTACTTTATCTTTGAGTTTGATGTCCGATGTTTCCTAACTCACTATGAAGCAGGTAAACACAACCCTATAGATATAGGTAGTTTGAAAAATGAAGTCTCTAATTCAATTAATTTGTGTGTACAAAGAATGTGGTGCAACCCAGTTGATTCTGTAGAAATTAGGCTTATTAGAGCTTTCTGTTTAGACCCCAAATCACTTTGAACTGTAAGCTTTATACTGGAGGAAGTTAATGAAAACAGTAAAATCAAGATCATTTGCAAGTTCCCAATTTTGCAGTATAGTTTCAGGATGATTCCAAAGACTTCTGCATAGCAAATGTCTTGTGCTGCAAAAGGTGAGCAATAATATATTGTGAGCAAATCTCTGTGATTTGTATTATACACGTATTGTTGTAGGTAAAATATCTGAAACTGCCAGGTTCTGCTGTCTTTAAGACAGTAAATCTAGTTAAGCTTTATTTTTTTTTTTCTTGAAACAAGTACAACTGGAGAACATCCAGGAAAGACAGAAAAATGATCTGTAAGCACAGGTGAAGTATTTACTAGAATAAAATATTTAGGCCTATTGAGAAACCCAGCCATAAAACAACTGGACAGTCAAGTCACATTAAAGAGAGAATCAGCAACCTCATTGTGCTAGATCAGAAAGCTGTCGGGAAAGTAAAGTATATTAAAGTTTTGGCCAACTTCAAATATAGTAGGAGGAAGAGCTTCAGGGAGTTCATCAGCATAATATGCTGATGAAGGAAAATGAGCAGCTCTAGCTGACAGTAAGGGTCATTTTTTTTAATGTTACCAGTTAATTGCTAACAGCAATAATGTATACTTAGAGCAGTTCTTCTGAAAAATCATAGAATTATCGTAGAATCATTTAGGTTGGAAGAGACCCTTGGGATCATTGAGTCCAACCATCAGCCCTACTCTACCATACTTACACCATATCCCTCAACACCACGTCTAAACAACTATTAAACATGCTCAGAGTTGGCAACTCAACCACCTCCCTGGGCAGCCGATTCCACTGCCTGACCACTCCTTCTGTGAAGAATTTTTTCCTAATGTCCAGCTTAGATCCACAAAGGCTTGAGGAGAAGAAAGCAAATTGTCCCAACCAATTCATGTAAAAGTCCTGTATCTTTGAGAAAATTCCTTGGTGACTTAGCTTAAGTCAGCCAAGTGGCCCCCAATGGGAGGCAGAGGAGTAGATGTGAATGAGAGCAACACAATAATAAAAAAAGAGGGCTGGTATTGACATCATGTAGTTCTATTCTGCTGGGGACTGGAGCTTCTTTTACATGAGAAGGGTCTGAAGGAACTGGCACTGTTCAGCCTGGAGAAGAGAAGGCTCCAGGGGGATCTTATCAATGTATATATATACCTGAAGGGAGTGTGCAGAGAAGATAGAGCCAGGATCTTTTCAGTGGTGCCCAGGGACAGGACCAGAGGCAATGAGCACAAACTGAAATCCAGGAGGTTTCCTCTGAACACCAGGAAACACTTTTGCGCTGTGACTGGCTGGACAACTGGCTCTAGGAGGCCCTGCTTGAGTAGCAGTTTTGGCCAGATGACCTCCAGATGTCCCTGCCAACCACAATAATTCAGTCACTCTGTGGAGCTAACTGGCCTGTTCCTATGAAGAGAAAGGAGGGTTTCACTAGATAACCAGAACTTGTACAAGATTCAGATGTGTGTTTCACAACATGAGACCAAAGACAGTTGCTGAAAATTGAGAGAGGGAGTAACTTTTACCAGAAGTGTTTTTTCCTGGTTCTCTGTGCAGCAAGTTCAAAAGTGAATTTGGACTCACCATTTAAAATGCCTATTGGAGGCAGTGTACATCCTAAGTAAACCATGCTGTTTGAATCACTTGCAGCAGTGTACAAAGGGAAACAGCTTTGAAAAATAGATTATCTTTGTTCACAAAGCTCTTTATTTAATACCTGTGACAGTGAAAAGAAGTACTATCTTAGTTTCATATGTTTTGTATTATTTAAAACAGTAGCTTATTCCAGGCTAAAATAAATTGAACGGTATGAGTTCAGTGGAAGAAATTGAGATAGACAGTGATTGTGTCAAAATATTGTGATAACAGGGGTTGCAAATGTGTCAATTCAGAATGAAGCATGCTAGTTAAAGCCCTTCACCCAGATAGAGATTTAAAGTTTGCACACTGTTGTGACAATGCCAAAATCAGTTCCTTTTTTCTTTTTCTTGCATCTTGATAAATGAACTCTATGTCTTGGCTAGTAGATGTGAGAAAGAAAATGTGAAAGCTCAAATATAACTATAAGGCAAACTTACTAATTGTTTTTGGCACAGAGATCCACAACCTATTAACCTAATTAGTCTTCAAATAGACAAAATGAGTTGTGATTTTCATTCATCAAAAATTGGGCCTTTGCAGTAGGAGCCAAGATGCTAATAATTGGGTTGAGTTGGGTTTTAATATCACCAATAAATGTGTACTTGCTGGTAAGAAACATGAAATTGAGTTTGTGGTGATTCATATTTAAAAATATGGGGTGTGTGTAACTCATGATTTGTGGGCTTTCCTGTGCAGAACACGAGAGGTAACTGAAAGATGAAACTTAGAGTTTGGGAGATTTTAGCAGTTAATGCTCCTGCAGATATGAATCAGAAATGAATCTCAGTTGATTTTTTGAATGTTTTTGACAACTTGTAACCAGGTGGTAGGTGTTTTCATTTTTAATATATAAAACATGAAAGAGTGAATCATGCAAGTGATAGCCAAGAGGAAAAAAGCAAATACTGTTTTCTTCTTTGATACTTTTAACTGGGGAGAATAAAAAAGCTCTTCCAAGCTATGATTCAAGATCAATCTTCTGAATCCAAAAAAAAAAAAAAAGTGCCTAGGCTGGTATGGTGGTAACTGTGAAACCGTCACCACCTAAATAAACAATGTAGACAAGAAAAATTGAGATCTTGTTCTTCAGGGCTTTGTCAAAATGTGTAAGGAGTCTTCCAGCAGTCCTTGTCACCTTCTACATGTTTCAATTGAAACCACAGTGCAAAAAAACATCCCCACCCTCAACACACATGTATTTCATCCAGTTTCTCGGAAAGTTGTATCATCTCTGTCCTGATTTCTAGAATTCCACAAGGTCTATAAAAGTTCGCTTTTGTATTGCAAGCTGTCAAAACACGCATTTTACTGGGCTTTCAAGGCACACTGCTTTCGCATTGGTGCTGTATAAGTCTTTAGGTGCTCAAAGCCTTGTGACTGTGATAAGTAGAATTTTGGGTATGAAGGCCACAGAATAACTGGGTTGCAAAGGTTGGACTGTGGATGCTGGATTGTGATGGGAGGTTTGGAACTGTAGATGGTCAGGGTGGGACTTTACAGTTCCTCAAAAACTGAGAGCAATCACTAATTCAACACTACCTTACATTTGGACCAACTTGGGAACTGAGATTAAAAGAATTTTTACCAGTTGTCATTGATTCATGGTAACTTGGCACTAGTGTTAGGTATAACTTTATACTTGGCTTTAAAAGTAGGTACTGGCAAATAGAAACTAAGCAAAAGGGCAAAGTAAAAATGGTTTTGTGATAATGCCAGAGCTGTGATAATACAAAGTGATTTCTTGTCTTACATAATGCCTCTAACCATGTTTGAGGGCTGTTACTTGTTTGTTAAAGGATGGTGTCTTGGTACATATTACAGTTTGAACAAGAATCAATACAGTTTCAACTAGCCTGTGAAAACACAAGACTTGTCGATATGCGCAAATGTGTAGAAATGTGAACCGTTTCAAAAGCGCTTAATTTATTTTAGCCACACAATCAACAAAGCAAAATTTCCGTGGGTAAAAACAGAACTGAGAATGCTCAGAACTGGGTAATTTCCCAGACAACCGTAGATGGAAGGAGTTCTGTTGAAGTCTGCTCCTATTATACATCACCTGCTTGTGGATTTCCCAGTTTTTCAGAACCCTTTTATGGATAAGAAACACTGAATTGTACTCTTGTGGACAAAGCTGATAAAGCTTTGCAGCTGTTCATACACTCATCTACCTATATTGTCCTTCATGCTGGACATGGGTCTGGGAACTCCAAAGATGATGTACATACGACAAAAAATCTAAAACGTACTTTAAAAACTTGTGAGAATCAAGTATATGGATATTTTCCTTTTTGTATCACTATTATTATGGGAGGAAGTCTGAAGTTACTGCAGAGGTCTTCTGTCTTAACTAGCAGACAGGTAACCACTTTCTAATCACCAATTCTGAAATTATATTATATTAATTTTGAATTCAATCCTTGTTAAATCACTGGCTTTCAGGAAAATAGCAATAAATTTGCTGTGGAAAAGATTTGGTTTGCTCTGGAAGATGAGATTTATGTCTACACTCTAAATATTAGAAGTAATATAAATATGCCAGTTTCCACTGCTGTGAAGTAGGTACAGGATAGCAGGTTGCACTCAAAGGCAGCAGATTTTATTTAAGGTAGAGAGACAATTAAGTAAATTTATGGAACTGGAAAATGAAAAGGCAAGGATCCATTCTAGAAATGCAGTTCAGCTTCAAGTTCACACTAAATTGTTTGTGATTATAGAGAATACTTGGATTTCAAAGGTTAAGTATTTTACGGGAAAGATGAAAGCCAATTCATGGGTCCACTGCTTCTGGCAGGAAGAGGAAGGTTTTATGTCATTATTTTAAACTGTTGGACATTCTATAGTTCTATAAACTCCAGTCAAGTGAAGAGAGAATAAGGAAGAATAAACAATACAAGACAAGCCTCTGTCCAGAAAAGGGAGAGATTCTGTAACTATGCTGACCTGTGTAGCAACATGATGTGTGAGTTGAGTGTAGGTTCAAGGTAGGTTGGATGTAGGATTATTGAAATTTCTTCATTAAAGTCTGATTAAGGAATTTTCTATCATAAGGGCAACACTACTAAAATCCTTGATTTTGAAGTTTTACCTGAGGAAAAATTTGTGCCTGTGAGGTGAAACAGAAAAGACAGGAAAAGCAGATTTTGGAAAAACATAGCTTTCTTCAGGTTTGCTTTGAAAGATGGCTTACGCTAGTGGCTGGGTGAAAAAGAACTTCATCTATCCTCCATCAGGTGTTTGAATGCTTTATCTTAATTTAAATTGTGAGTTTCTTACTACCGTCACATTCTCTTCGAAATAATTTATTTGGATACACTGTTTGCAGTCATGAGAATCTTGAAAATTAGAGCTGAGATATCTGACATGACTTTCTATGATATAAAGGGCCAGTGCGTAACTCAGAGGATGTGTTTTGACTGTTTATGGTAGACTTTGTTATCAACCAGAAGTATTGAAAGTACTCAGTAGTTTCGTGCCAGAGGATGCTCCATGGCAGTTACCACACAGACTCGTGTGAAAAAGCAAACTTTAGCTGCAAGAGACTACTTTCTCTCTTATTTCTCTGCTTTCAGGGAGAGTAAATAAGTCTTGTGCAGAGTAACTCAGAAGAGAAGTTTGCTTTTAGATGCACAGCCCTCTCTCATGTTTATATACAGGTGCTTAGAGGGAAATTAATTTTCTGGGGCTCAGCTTTATCTTTTGCAATACCCTTTCTCATGAGATCAAACAGATGGGACAGTCTTTGAGATATATATATATAGATATATATATAATATATACATAATGGAAAAAGTATATAAGAAGACATAAAGCAAAAAAGCAAAATGAGATCTTTTCAGAGGCTGTGATGTAACAATTTACCGTCAGTGAAGACTGTAACATCTGTGCTAGAATATAAGCTATGTTGACTAATTTTGTGTATGCACCTGCTGTCACAGAGGATGGGCTGTGGCTGAAAGTTGCTGCAATGATTTTGTCTGTAAACAGTCTCCCTCTTGCAGCTGAACAGAGTCACCATATTTCATTCAGTACTTGGTTTAATTAAAGCATGGAAGCATGTCACTGATCATCACTCAAGGATAGTAAGTAGAGCGACTACCACCTTCATCATGCTAGGGCTTTGATTTACACCAAAACACCAGACTCTCTATAGGTGACATATTGGCTGTTACTACAAGTAAAATGCTCCTATGAGATTTGGTGGCCAAAACTCTAGTAGGTCATGATGCAGGTTGACATTACTTGTTGTGGCATTTGTTTTTTCCAGGAAAGAATTCCAACTCATTTGCTCACTCATCAAATTTCCCAGGTGACATACAAGACTAGAGGTAGCATGGGCAATGGTGACCAGTGCTACAGAGGAGATGAAGATGAAGCCAGTGCTCCCACCATTGGCATGCAGAGGGCAAAGCAGTGGTGCCAGGCAGGCAGGTGCTGCTCAGGCTCTGGAAAGTAAATTATTGTGTTGAGAGCTCAATTGGCAGCTACTTGCTGAGGAGCCAAACATTTGGTGTTAGGCAGCAGTTAGAATTAGCACAGTCAGGATGGAAGGCTGGTAAGACTCTGTCATGCTAAAAATGGAAGAAAACACATATTCCATTAAACCTAATGTGATACTGTGTATAACCCCTGTGAGGAAAGGAACAAAGGACTCAAGAGTCCCAACTTTTAAATTAAAACACTTTCAGACTTTCTGATACTTCCTGAGTATTTAATGTGTTAAATATTCAGCACATAATGCTTGAAAGTGTTTAATGTAGTCAGCAAATATTGGTGGATCATTGGATCTGTACTCTTTCAAAAGCCTTTACAGAAGTATGTAATCCTCTTTTAAAACATAAAGAAAAAGAACAGAGTTAAAACTCATGTTCCTCTCAGATTATTTAGGGAAGTGATCCTTTTTTTTTTTTCAGTTTGTGATTTTGTATACTACATTGTGCAGAAACATATCTTTGTTTGTATTTTGAATTTTAGGAAATAATATTATGTAGGACATAATATTTGGAAAACAACAAATTCTTAACATAAAACACTGAGAGATAAGTATTCAAAATGGATGATTTTTTAAGAAGAAAATATTTGAGAGGCTTGATTTTTATATCATAGCTGTATGCTGTTCCATGTTCTTAAAAATTAAATCTTTAGATTATTTAGTAGACAAATCTGTTTCTCTGAATGTTTCTCCTTGCAATTTATATGAATTAATATATAATTTAGAGATGCAAACATCAAAAAGGAATACTGTGCCTCCAGTTTAGACATAGATTATTTTCATCTGCCTACAGGAATATAGGCAACTGGAGCATTCACATCTGATTCTTCTTGNTGCGGATGGGACGGAATACCCCAATTGGCCAGTTTTAGGTCACCTGACAAAATTACCTGACCTTGGTTTTTCTAGCAGTAAGTATAAGCAAGGACCTCTCTGCATACCATCCCTTGGTATAATCAGGTCTTATCACTGTGAGACGAAACAGTCTCTGAACAATGTGCTGTTAGTTTCAGACTTTAGTTAGTTAGAAGAGGCCCAGCTAAAAAAGTAAAACTACTGAACAGAAAATTGGTTTGTTTTGCCTCAAACCAGGACATTGTGACAGCGGCTTTGGTCCTTCTTTTGTGCTTGGAAGAGCTTCTTTCTTTCTCTAGGCCTGATGCTCAGCTTGCTTTTCCTGCTTCAAATCCCTTACATGAAGAATGACATGAAAAGGTTGATAGAAGACTAACAATAAACAAGATAAGAAGTCTTGTTTGGTTGTAAGTATGCCTTCAAATACAATTGAGGAAAAGTTGTGAATGCAGAATTTCTTACAAGGTAGACCTCTGTATGGCCACACTTGTCTGACCATACATCTGTGTTTTTACAAAAAGGGTAATACAATGGAGTGGTGGGTGTGAGAATTTTTATTTTCACTGTAATTTAAGATTTGATGACATTTGTGTCTGATGCCAGCAGGCTAAATAAAGTGTCATGTACATTCCTGAAGTTTGACTAAAGTCAGTGTCCTATTGTTGACACTTCAGACAGCAGAGAGTTTTATTATTCCAGCTCACTTGCTCCATTGTTCACTAATTAAACTTTTGTGTTCAGCCTCACAAGCAATCAGCTAGGGTCACTTAATCTGAAAACAAACAAACAAACATGTCCTCAGCCATTCCCCTGCTAATTTCTCCAAGGTGGAAAATGCAAATGCGAGTTTAGGGCAGAAAGTGTCACCATTGTGTCCTCAGTGGCTCAAGAGTTTTTACTTTAATGTCCTCTACTTCTTAGCAGATAAAATAACATTTCACTGCCAAAAATCTCTCAGTCTTCTGCATAGTATCATTTAGTATATTAAACTTTATTATCATCCTTTCAGCAGCAGATAACAGTGGTTATTGCAGACACCAACCACACACACATCTTGCTCTTTGCCAGTTGTTCTACCTGCAGTTCTATGATTGCTTTTCCAACTTTTTATTGCCACTTGGCAAAACTTGCCTGAGAAAGGTACGCACAGTAAATACTTTATGTAAAACAAACAAAATCTCACCCAATTTATGTATAAAACATCCTAGGAAGTTGTTTGAGAGTTTAAAAATAGTAACCAGCACCTGCAGCCATCACAACAGGAATGTTACTTGTTGGAGTCACAGAGAGAATACCGAGTATAAAGGCAACACCATTAACCTTCTGCTCACACCCAGTAAAACCAGAAGAATACAGCTTCCAAATCACTTTACTATTGCTGTATCTGACTTCCTAGCTAAAAGCAATATCTTTCAATAATAAAGCCAGAAAGGCCTTATGCGCTGTGATCATAGCCACGTCCATTTTAACAAGTCAGCTCTGGTCTGAAGGAAGTTGGGAGTGTTCGGGCACATCCATTCAGCGTGTTCCAAATACTGCTGTCATTTGCTGCGTGGGAAGAAATGGTATGTTGGGGTGGGGAGCTGTATTTTAATTTCCAAAACAAGTCTGTGGAACGAGAACATGCTGCCCCTCAAAGAAGAGAGACACTGAGAATATTGAGAAACTTCTGAGTTTAGACCACATTTGTTATCTCTCACAGATTCCATTCTTTCAAGATGATGTAGCCCTCCATTGGTAACTTTGCTGCATGCAATTTAAAACTGCTCATGTGCTGACTTTGGCAGCCGTGCTGGAGGCTGCACCGTGGGTTGGGTCATTAAGCATGTGGCCTGGGGAGAATACGTCTGCTTTTCCTTATCCTACAGGGCGTCTACTGTCTGTTTTCTGTGAGAAGCCTTGTGTCACTTTCCAGAGGGCTCTCTCTGCCAGTTTGCTATTCACATCAGACAGTAATGAGTATAAATTGTAAATGTTCAGCTATTTCAAGCAGTCCTTTGTGATTCTAGGATTCTAAAGCTGCAGATTGACAAGACTATCAAAATTAGTCTTGAAATACATATGTGGTCTTGAATTTCCTCTCTAGATGCCTGCTGGACTTTCTAAGGATTCATACATGAACATTTAAAGGCTGCAAGGGTAAGAAAAGTATAAATCCCCACAGCTCAGTTTAGCCTTCTCATAAACTTAATTCTCATTATTTATTCTGCCTCACTAATGTGTGCTTTTCAGAGAGTCTAATTCTGATGGTCTTCTTCATGAATACTAAAGGAAATCACACTATAAAAGTGTGGTAGGGATTTCCCAAAGAATACTTTCTAATAAAACAAACAAACAAACACAAAAAAAAGGAAGAAGGGAAGAAAAAAAAAAAAAGTAGCTTTCTGGTAAATCATTCTGTTATACAATAGATCCAGACTATATCTTAGAGCTCCCAAGAAGCCATTTTAGATGAAACAACAACAGTCTAATAAATATTCTTATGTGCATGCTAACAATCAAAGGTAACTCCCAGAAAGTTTGTTTGCAATCAATCACTGGTGTTAGGATAAAATATGTTTTTTAGACTGTGAGTTTTAAGAAAGGTTGCTCCTCTGCATGTCAGACCAATACTGCCCCTATCCCAGCATACAAAGCGTCTCCGTCTGTCACCCTCTCTGGTACCAGAAGGCCAACTATACAAAACTTGAAAAGCATTGATGCTTTTGGAGACTCAATTTACTCTTCTCTTTATTAGAATATCCCACTTTTAAAAAGCAAAATAACTTATGACTCTCCAGAAAAAGATGTATATTAACACCTATTGTGAACCTTGATATTTTTTATTATTGCCTTTCTAAATAATATCTATTGGTATTAAGCTATTAGACAGTAGAGCTTTAATTTTCTATTAGTGCAAATCAGAATATTGCCTGTTGTAGATGACAAACCACATCTGTTCCTTAGCTGAGAATACACAAGGTTGCTCTGGAGTTGCAGGGGATGGGGGTTAATATTTGAACAAATATGCATATGTAGCACAATCGTTGGAGGCATTTTGGCTGAAATGGCTAAGTCAGGGATCCAAATTTGCAAATTTTCCTACATCTAGATGAATATTCAAAGGAGATACTTGTTTCATGAATATTTTTCTGGGATCAAAGTTTCACATGATATCAATTTTTAAAATGTGTACAAATAACTGCATGCCCTCACTTCACTTTGTCTTGTGGTTGTTGAAAACAATGAAATATGAAAAATTATGTGAGCTAGCTTGGAAATAGGACCCTGCCCTATGACTCTCAGGAATATTTTTCTTCAATATTGCGATATTATTAGAAAGTATGTCATATGACAATTCATGCTAGCTGGCAGAATGGTGATGGAGGAGCACAGTAAGTAATATATACATTAGAAAATCAATGTAAGCTAAAATGAAAATGTATACGTATGTTATGCTTTTATGTCTTTTATTATAAGACCATGCTTTGCACCAGCCCAAACATCCCTCAGCTATCCTTTATATATTTACTGTAACAGAATGGTGTGATTTGCACTTGTTTACCAGCTATCCAATTTAGGAAGATACCCAGTTCCAAAAGGCTGTATGTTAGTCAACTAATGGAGTAAAAATACTTGTGTTATAGATTCTTGAATGTCTGCATCTGGAATGATGACAGAAACTGATAATGGGATATTAACTTATATAATGGATAGTTGAATTCCTGCTAATGTTATCATAAACTTTGGATGTCTTTGAGACCAGAGTTTTTTCTGTGAAATAGTTTTAGTATTTGCTATAACACTTTTTCCAGATTTTTACCTAACCTTGCAACAACTTTAATAGAGTTGATCCTTCAGCATCTTCCCATAAACATTACTTGTCTATGTGAGTACTTTTAATTAGAAACATGTCTTTCATTTTGGACATATATATCTATTGAACTTTTTTCTATATTCCTATGCTTTTATATCCTTTTGTCACCACATCTACTATTAGGGATAAGGCATTGCAATGTACATACCAGGGACAGGACAACTAGACTAGGAGATGAATTTCAGAATGGGTAAGTGCATATTGGAAGCTATAAATATATATATAATGATGGGCTCTAAATTAACTATTGCTGAGGAAAGAGATCCAGGAGATACTGTGTAAAGTTCTCTGAAAAGGTCAGTTCCAGTGCTCAGCATGAGGCAAGAAAAAAAAAATAATGTTGGGTTTTATTTGTAGAAGGAGAGCAAAGGAAAAAAACAAACAACCAAAACCAAAGAGAAAAAACTGTAGTGAATTTGCACAAATCAACAGTATAGCCCTGCCTTAAATATTCCCTGCAGTTCTAATTATTTAATCTTTGAAAGGGTATAGTAGAACTAGAAAAAAATATGGGTGCCTAACAGGGATGATTAGTCTGAAATCTGGGACTTGGCAACACAGATAAAAAGTGACAAAATGGCAACGCTGAAAAGCCCTTATGAAATGATGAAACTATAGATGTGTGTGGATACAGTAGATAGGAAATTACTTACTATTTCTTTACCTCATAAGAACTAGTTAAGACCGAATGAAATTATAGAGTAAAAAATGTAAACAAAAAAACCCAAACAAACAAACAACAAAAGGGAGTGTTAAGGTTTGAGAAGGTCCATAACAATTTATTTTCATTTAGACAATTATTCTATCACCCGATGACCCCTTCCTACCCAGAAAGAGGGATTGGGGAAAGCAAGGAAACATGTAGGTTGAAATATAAACAGATTTAATAGGACAAGACTAAATTGTTAACAATACTACTGAAGAACCAGTATTAACCCTGATAGTAATATAAGTAATTATATTTAGCCAATGCTACCAGTAGATAGAATTGTAGAATGGGGATTAGGAGCTGTGCACTCCCAACACTGGACAAAAAATGTGGGACAGTGTGAGTGCAACAGCTTCTGGCAGAAGGCAGGTGTTTGGGGGTCCAGCACCTGGGCAAGGAGTTCTCTGCATGACTGATATGAAGGGATAGTGAACTATTCAGCAAACTTTCTAATTCATATTGAATTGATGTTCTTGGTATGAAATAATAAAAAAAATTCAGACACTAAAGTCTTCTGAAAGTGGAGTCCTCCCTAGCTTTAGAAGAAAAGTTAGTCCTGTGTCACTCAACCCAGGAGAATGAGATAGTATAACCTACAGAAAATCAATGAGTTCATAAATTAAAAAAGTGGCTAGACAAATTCAGAAAAGACATTTCCCAGTGGCTGTAAAAAACAAGCACCTGGGTACAACCTGCATTTCTGAAAATTGCTATTCCCTTAGTTGATGGAAGTAAGGACAGTAAAGCAGGGTAAAGATTATTTTATAGCAGTCCTCTAGTAGTGTTCTTCTCTTCTTAAAAATAATATATTGACCATATTTGTTAAACTGCAGTCACCCCAAATCTGACCAATCTATTAAACATAATTGCTTACGCAAAATATAAATCATGTATTCCTCTCCCTAGAGAGGATTTTATGGTTATTCTTATCAATGGCACCCATTTATGCAGAATTATGCAGAGTAATTCTCAAGCAAGATTCTACTGAAATAGTGGTTGTAGGAAAATAAGTGCAATTCAGTTATACAGACTAAAATTTGTAAATAAGCATTACCTCTCTCCTAGCTAAAAATAAAAAGTATGCATAACCTCTTGGCATCTGTACTAAGAAGTATTTAAATGACTCAGTAGATCAATCACTAACAAAACTTTGGTTTTTCTTAGAGGTTTATAGACTTTTTTACGTTATGTGATATTGCATGACATTATAGCCTAGTTCTTTTGGCAAAAGTTTAAGAGCAATTGTGTTCAGTAACCAGCTTCTGTATTTGGAGTATATCCTGTCATTCAAACTCAGCCTTCTGCTCACTGCTATTTGCCATAAGTACACAAATTAGTTTCCAGAACAGAGGTATGCCTCCAGGTACCTCAGAATCTTTGGTGTAAAGAAAACAAAACATCTGCAAAATGCAGAGAAAAAAGATTGGTTGTCATCATTCTTGGGAGCCTGAAAGGAAAGGTTTGTCTACCTACAGAAGAGTGTTGGGAAAGAAAAAGCAGTGCCTCTCATTTTTTATCCCATTTTGATTATACATTATTTTAAACTTGTGAACTAGAAAATAATAATCTGAAAAACTAGAAAAACTGGGGGTTTGGGTCTTCAGATATCAACCAGTTTTGAACTTGTACGAGTTGCGAAACATTTTCTGTGAGAGTGGAATACTTGAAAAGTACATGAAAGGTACATAGCCTTAGAAGACAATATTAAAGACAGCCCCAGAAGTTGTTCTTGTTCTTTATCAGACTCATAAAAAAAGGAAAACCTTCTTAAACTATGTACATAAAAAGCTGACTGACTGAAAAGAAAACCTGTTCTGATATAAACTTCAGCTGTATCCTATGCATTTATTTTGTGTTAAAATAAAAGTCAACAGAAAGACAGTCTAAAAGTTATACTGATCCAAGGGCATTCATTCATACATCAAGAATATTCCTAAGCAGGATATCTGGGTAATTCACTTTTTGCTTCCCTAATAAAAACCTTGCTAGGTAGCTTGATTTACATAACCTCTGGCAACAGAGACTGTTAAAACCATAACATGGGATTCCTTACCTTGGTTGGCATGAGTGTCTTCCCCTAATCTGTGTGTAAGTCATAAAATAGGACAACAATACTCTTTCTTCCCATGAAAAAAAGATAGAAATGCATGTGTGCTCCAGTTCCCTAACTCCCTGTGTGTCTGGTATGTAGCCAGGGATAATTAAGTAACTGAATTTATTCATTTGATACACATACCCAGTCATGTCAAGACGAGGACACCAGGAGGACCTTGGGAAAGGAAATAGTAGGAAAGAAGAGTAGCCTTCCCAGAATATTCACCAGTCTTCCCAAAACAGTCATCAGGCTTGTGTCCTGCTCCCTTTCCACCTGTGAGGGGGCTGGGGAAGAACAGTGGCACACAGCGTGCCAAAAGCCAGACTTCTCTGGGAACAGCAGCTTATCGTGTAATGAAAACTGTATGGCCTTTTTTATAGTGTAGCTGGAATGTAGCCATGACCTGATAAAACAGAAATATATGGCACTGGTACATTGCTTTAGCATATTCCTATTCTGTTTGCCAAGGTCATTGATGAAAATATTAAAATACCATCAGTTCTAACTACAATACATGAAAATCTCCCTAATTGTTTTTCTTCAGCCCAGTAGATCTTTCATCAGATCTCCAGGCCATCTCCCTTTCAGGAAGTTCCTCCTATTTATAAGTTCATATACTAATTCCCAGTGCTCACTAATGTTGTGTACTTTCAGGCTGTTTAATTTCATCAATTATGTATGTTTAGATACAAATCTTTCTTTTTCTGCCTCCAAATGACAATAAAAGCTTCTTTGTGGTGAGTTAAATCACAAAACTCCTATGATGCTTGAGCACATATTTCAAATGATTCAGCTAAACTTCATATGACCTAAGAGAAAAATAGCTGGTAAAGTGGGAAAGAAACCATAAACCCACAGAAAAACAAAACTGCCATGCCCTTATTATTTATGTGAGAGGAAATTAACTTATCATAGTCCCTTACACTTAATGAAATGATCTGGGGATCATTTCTGGGTCAAGGTTCGGGACTGAGAAATTAAAAACTCAAGGCTTATTGAATAATTTTGTGGGTAAACTTGAGTGAAAGGAATTTAATCTCTTCCATCCTCCTGCTGGCATATGATACTTTGCTGTGTCTTGGGGCACAAAACAAGGCTGGCACAGGAGAGGCACATCCAGTTAAACAAACCCATGGCATCTGCGATGCAAGAAAATGTAGTATAAATGACTGAAGTGACTCTAGCAGACTTGAAGGTATTTGGATAGTGCTCATCTGAGGAAAAAAATCCTTGCAAAATTAGTACAATAGACCTTTATTGCCATATATTTTATGCTATTTCTTAGCTGCTGTATTGGCAGCTATGTAATAGCTCTACAAATGGTCAGCACTCTACTCTGTGCCACAGATGATGATTCACAAATATGTTGATTCTGCAGTGAGGATTTCATACTGATTCATTATCCATTCATTTGGATTTACAACTCCACAGACTTAATAGGAGTTTTGTGTTGGATAACCCTTTTACAAAAGATTTGTTGAAAGTCAGTGGAAGGCAAACACAAAAGCTGCAACTATATTCTGAATGAGAAAATAGCTCTTACTAGTGCTTTATAAAGCAAAATTCTCTTGGAAAAAGTAAAGCTTGAAATAGAGAACTAACAGAGGGTGAACTTGGTCAAGTACTCCCAAAAGGCATGGAGGCAAGGTTCAGATTTATTTCAAGTAATTGTATGACACAGGTATTGTTTTATTTGGTTAAAATATAGCCGCTGTAGCAAATAAACAGACCTCTACATCAATTCTTTCTGTATGCCTTCTTTGGAGAAATTACACTTCGCTGTTCGTTTTCTATCCCTTTTTGCCAGCAGCTTAGACCTTCCAACCTAAGCAATATTAGTTTTAACTTACTGTCATACAATGCATGGGAATATAATTCCTACCACCACGAGGGAAAAATTCTGTATTAATGGAGAAAATGTTTGTTTGTTTGCTTATTTGCAGAAAAAAAGTGTAGAGGTCTGTGTGTTTATAAATAAAATTGACTTCTGTGTATACTGCGGAGGAGAAACAGAACAGCTGCCATACGGATTTTGAAAATATCACCCTCTGATAAATGGGGAACATAAGCACCATGACTTCAACAAAATTAACTTTAATTTTCCCATCAGCAAAAGAAGAACAATTTCAAGATTACTTATGCATTAAACAATAAATTCATGGAGACTAATTGAAGAAGGGAAGACCTTGAAATGGAAGTCACACAAAAAAGGAAACTGATTAGACTTTATATTAATGTTTCTGTTCAGTATCATTCACTTTTTTGTCATTCATTTAATAAAGAACTGCAAGTCCCAGTCTGAATTTCATGGAATAATAAATGACTTTCTGCTAGAAACTAAACACAAAAATATCTCTCTGTGAGCACATATGTGTAAATACATAGAGATGTAGTTATAATTAATGTCATGCCAGAACCTTCTCAATTTTGGCTGGTGATTGTGCAGTTTGTGCTGAAAACAGTGGCTTGAAAGATGGGAGATGATTCTTTACATAGATAGAGGTCTTCAAATTAGGGTGCAAACAATAGGAAAAATCTAAACTGAATATATTTTAGGAGGCTATATGGATTGCATTTTAGTTCACAGAAAGAATGACCAATTTTGATGGAGTGTTAGCAAAACCATATTTCCTAGTGAGGTCAGTAAAATGTAATAAGAGATGCTCTGAATATTATAGCACTCATTCATCTAAAAAACTATATTTTTTAAGATTTATGATACATTTGTTCACGTATTCAAAATTTTCTTCTAAGGTTTTAACAGAAAGGTAATTTAAGTTCTGCTCTAATTTTGTGCAAGAAGGAAGAAAATTTGTTTTTAAAGTGGAGATCTTCTACATGAACAACAACAAGTGTGATTTAAAAATATACTGTGGTATGCTCAGTCAAAGTTCACTGATTTTAGCTTGAGATGTGAACAATAGTGTCCTAGTTTGAGGTAAAACAAACCAATTTTCTGTTCAGTGGTTTTACTTTTTTAGCTGGTGAACTTGTCTCGTTGCTTTTAAAGGAGAGATTCTTCCTGACATCTCTATTAGTCTATGAATGCAACAGCTCATTCTGGAGAATAAATATTAGCAGTCTTCTTAGTTCCACAAGCATTTGAAATGATGAGACATATATACAGTTAACAAGACTTTTTGAGAAAGAATATTTCTTTACCCAGATTCAGCAATCTAGATAAAATTCCAGCTTCTATTCTGGAATTAAGTAGAAAAAAACGGTTTTTTTTATATAACACATGATTATTTTTTAAAAGTGGTCTATGTTTTTTAGGTGTTAAAAACCAAACAAGAGATCATGTTCTGCAGAGAAGGGTGTTGGAAGGCATGAAGTGATATAAGATAGCTTACTGATACAGAGGATAAAGCACTATCTTGATGCAATCCAGAATCCCAAAGTGATTGAATATTCTTTGCATTAAGTCTTTCTGACAAAGGAGAGTAAGACTAACTCTTCCAGCCTCATAATTCCATTGCTCTGGGGGAGAAAATTAGCCAGCTGAAAAGACTGCACCTACTGAGCACAGTAATGTTGTGCAAGCATTCACTACTTCACCTGTGGGAAATCTTAGAGGTGTAATTTCTCATTAGAGTATTTGCAGACCACATTTGGCTTGCAAAGCAGTGCTGGTGCTGACTGAGAGGAGGTTAATGCAATAACTGGTAATGATGAAGAAGATGGAAAGACAAGACAGAGATAGCAGTGCAGGGAGTCAGCAAACAATGCAACAAGTAGTGTGGGTTTGGTCTGAAGCTTTGCTTCTGTTAGGACTCTTCCATTCATAAGCAGTTCAGCCTTCCCTTCTTAAGCTTGCATTCACTCAACTGCAAGGAAGAAACTGCACTGCTGTAGTTACTTTAGTACTTTAAGGTCATTATTCATTGATGATGTAGATAGGGACATAGAAAACACTATCAGTAAGTTTGCAGATGACACTAAGTTGGGTGGGAGTGTTGATCTGCTTGAGGGCAGGGATGCTCTGCAGAGGGACTTGGATAGACTGGATAGATGGGCCAATGTTAATGGCATGGCCTTCAACAAGGCCAAGTGCCAGGTCCTGCACTTGGGCCACAACAACCCCATGCATCGCTACAGGCTTGGGGAAGTGTGGCTGGAGAGCTGCCTGGCAGAAAAGGACCTGGGGGTGCTGGTTGACAGGCGGCTGAACATGAGCCAGCAGTGTGCCCAGGTGGCCAAGAAGGCCAATGGCATCCTGGCTTGTATAAAGAATAGTGTGACCAGCAGAAGTAGGGAGGTGATTGTCCCCCTGTCCTCAGCACTGGTGAGGCCACACCTTGAGTAGTGTGTCCAGTTCTGGGCACCTCANAATCAGCTGCCCAGGGAGGTGGTGGAGTCACCATCCCTGCCTGTGTTTAAGAGTAGATTAGATGTGGTGTTGAGGGATCTGGTGTAGGGGAGAACTTGTAGAGTAGGGCTGATGTTTGGACTTGATTATCCCAGGGGTCTCTTCCAACCTAAATGATTCTATGATTCTATGATTCTATGATTCTACGATTCTATGATTCTATGATTAAGTGCGGAGCCAAGGTTTCTCTGAGCCTTCACTGGGATCCTAGTGACAATAGGTATAAATCATTCTGGGACAGCACCAGACACAGTGAAGGAGCTGCAGGCGCAACAGCTGTCAAAGACAAGTCCAGAGTGCTGCCAGGGTCCTTCTCCTGGTGTATTTTCTCTGTGTGAATGGGCTTATGTGAGCTGCTGATGCCTTAAGTGAGATACCTCTGTGCAACAACCAGCAGGAGAGAAGCCTGGGAAATCTATGAAGCTTTCAGGGCACAGCACTGAGATAGCCATAGCATACATGGGAATTGCAGGCTGAAGATGGTAGCTTGTCCTTCACTGCCTATTTCAAAGTTACAGAGTTCCTACCACAGCAAAGGAACTGGCTGTATTCACAACAGGGAGCAGTTTGACTGCAGAATTTTTCATCCTGGCTTCAGGCATGAAGCTTAGCCAATAAAGGATAAAGTGCTAGAAGCACTGGGCAGATGCTCCGTACCACAGGGTGATGAATTAAAAAGGAGCTAAGAAAACTGAATGAAAGTCTGAAAGTGGTCAATGAACAAAAATTCTAGGTATTGAGGGAGGGTGTAAAAATTTTACCAGTGTTACATTCTGTATCTGCAAGAATCAAAAGACAGAGAAAACCTTGCTGTATTTCTACCAAATGTCTAATTCTGACACACATGATGAACACAGCAGCTAAATCAAACAGGAAGCTAGCTGAAACCACTGAGGAAGTTTGGAGACTATATTTGTATGTCATATTAATGTAAAATCTTTGAGGGTGTTGAATGTAAAGAAAATGAAATTATAAAAAACCACTGATTTTAAGAATGAAAAGATGAGCAGTATTTTAGAGAGAGGGCTACATCTTGATTTGGTCTGGAACAACAGAGTTGGAGGAGAAGAAATGTAGTGAAAAAAAAATGAAAACCTCAGTCTGACTCTTGACAAGGCAATTGGACAAGCACCTGAAATAGACCCAGATGAAGTTTATAAAATATGGGCACAGTTCCAAAGCAACAAGAGTGGTCAAAAAAAAAAAAAAAAAAAAAAAAGAAAAAAAAAAGAAAAAAATGTATCTGAAATATCTCATGCAAATAGACCTAATTTAGGTCAGGACTGGCAAGATCTAACAACTGCTCAGTAGGATATTGGAACCAAGACAATGTTCAGCACCCATATAAGTGTTTCAAGAAATGTAATTACGTCATTTTACAACAGTTAGTAAGAGGAGGAGAAGAAGGTGTGTTTTAAATTTTTAGTAAAGTAGTTTTAGTAAAGTATTAGATAATACTTTGTAGAAAAGGATAAATTAAGATTTTTTGGGATGAGAAGCCCTAGATGATCAGTATTGAGTTTTTTGGACTGTGCTGTTACCAAACAGGCCAGGACAAGTGAAAGTCCACATGAGTGCCTCAGGAAAAAAAGCAAGCATAACTTTACTTAGATTGTCTTAAAAATACATGTCATCTAGGTTATTATTTCTAATTCTCTTCTGAGAATATAATAAAGCTTATTTTATAACCAAATGACATAGGATTCTTTCAGAAGTGTCTATAAGAACTGCCAGAAACCTCAGCCAATGAAATTGTAATCTGAAATTGTGTGGAAATAGGGCACAGAAACAAATCCTCCTCTGGGTGAGGAACAGAACAATCCTAGTGAAATAAGCCACACATTGCTCTGGGTTAAAAATATAGTATACATGAATCTAAACAGCCAGAATTAAGGTGACTGGCATGCTTTGAAACAGATATCCATGTTTGCTCTAAAAAGGGCAATTTTGGAAGCACTGTCAGAAAGAAATGGAGTCATAGACTTCAGGGCAAAGAGGGTCACATCTCCAGTAGGTCACTCAGATTTTGGAAGGTTTTCACTAAAAGCAATAATCTCATAACACAACCACGTAGATTAAGGCTAGCAGGAGCATGGCTCCATCTGCTTCAATCACATCTTCAAATTCAGCATAGGCATAGGATAAATGGAGGGTGATATAAAGGCATTAAATGAAAGCACCTAGTTTGAGACAAGGGAAATGGTAAGAAAAGCCTGAACAAACAAAAGCCGTAGGGTGATTGCAAGAAGGGATTAGGGTCTGGATGTAGGCAGGATCAAAATGTGCAGTGATTTAAAAGGGAGGGGAAGGTAGAACAAAATNCTGTGAACTTTCTTCGGACACAATCGCTTAATTTAAAATCCTTTGTCTAAAAGCCTGTGGGTTTCCTCAAAATTAGAAGATTTCTAGGAAAAAAAAAAAATTGACTTTTTACTTTACAAGACTTTCTTCCTTTATCCTAAAGACAAGATAGAGTCCAGAGCTTTTTTGATGTGTAATAATGGGTAAAAAAGAATAAAGTGCCCATCTCGGGCGTTCGCAATACTGTTAAGATGAAGAATTCATAGAGGAATACTATAAAATGGAGCAAGGTCAAAGTTATAAAGCTTTCAGTAATCTCAAAAGAGTCCAAAATTTTATCCACCCCTTACCCTGGCTGCTTGACATTTTCATGGTAAAAAAGCTATATGTAGTTTCCAGGTGCATATTCTAGAGGGAGAAAACTGACATGCTAGTTTGATCAGAATGATACCTGGTAGTGAAGCTTCTGAAGAGCACAGCTTTTTAGTGAATGTACACAATATTGCACAGAAAAGCCCAGGGAAATAAGAAGAAGCAATTGTATGAATCAAAAGGAAAAGTGGGCCAGGATATTTCAGTAATAATTATATTTATCAATTCAGGACATAACAATTTGAGGTGAAAAAAATCTGCAGGGATCAGAAGCTTATTTTAAGCTTTCTTTCAAAAGCTTATGTATATATAAATGCGATGGGTTTCTTTCTCCATTTGAATGGATGTTAATCAGAAGAGCTTTGAAAAACAAGATTTCAATGAGTAGCTTAAATTCATCCATACTCATTAGATGTTCAATTAGGTGAAACAAACTTCATCATATGCCAGAGGCTTAATTTAATTTGCTCAGGATAAGCAGTTAACCATATCTGTAAAGGTCTGAATTTTTTGGAAATTACTTCAGACTAGTGAAGCAAAAACTATTAAATGCTGGGAAGCTATAGGCAGACTAAAATTCAACATTATTTATCCTAGATCTATGGGTATTTACTTGAGGTATTTGTGTAAAAAAAGTATTAAATTTCATGCCACACAGTGGCTTAATGAAGTAAACTGTCATCAATATTAGGGTAAAATAACCTTCTATTTGCATTGCAGGAGTGTACTCTAGTTGTTTTATGATATTTCAGGAAGAATGTTGTTTTAAAAATGCTGAGTCAGAAAAAATTGCCCCTCCCTGGAGGCAAGGGAAGATTATTTTCTTTTTAGAGACGTAATTTTTATAATGGCATCAATTAGCTTTACATGCAGTATCAACACTGATGAATTAAATCAAATTTTGACGAAGAGAAGAAACCTTTCTAAACTAAACCAGGAAACTTTCCTTTTCTATGTTCTTTTTATTTTCTTTGAAAACTAAATATATGAACCAAGTAGTTTCATCTACAGTCAGAGTAGTATTCCTACCTAAAAGAGCGCTCAAAAAAAGAGAGCTTCAACCATTTCTTATGACTGTATAACAATCCTAATTGGTTCCTATTTTTGTTAACACTTGGAAAGTGTGTCTACTTTATGTCCCTCTATGAAAATACTGTGTTAAACTGTGTTATTGCTAATGAATATTAGTGAAAAATTTTAGAACCAGAAGGGAAAAATCAGTTGCAAATACTTGATCACTGGATAGCTGTTTTTCTAGTGCCAAATAAGATTTCCATCCAGGTTAAAATGGCTACACACTAGCTTATCACTCATTACTGGTTTCCACTTGGACATCGAGCCATTGACTATAACTTTTTGAACATGGCCATACAGCCGTATCCATCTAAGCAGCCCATCTGTCAAACCTATCTATCTCCAATTTAACAGCAAGACTGTTTTGTGTGACTGTATCAAAGGCCTTATGGAAGTCCAGGTAGGTGACAGGTGTCACCCCTAGCTCTTCTCTTGTCCATTGATACTGTCACTCCAACAGAAAAGTGTTAAAATAGGCACAATTTGCACTTGGTGAAATCATGTTGGCTGTCTCTAATCGCCTCCCTGTCTTCCACGTTTGACATATTTTCCAGGAAGATTCTGTTCATGATCCATGTTCTTACCAGGCACAGAGTGGGTCTGACNTCTGACTACCGTGACTTTTCAAATATGATGACGAGTGGCTTGACAACTACAAAACCAATTATCTAAAGACTCTTGGATGCATCTCCTCAGGTCCCAAAAACTTATGTATGTTCAGTTTCCCCAGGTGATCTCAGACCTGTTCTTCTACTATGATGGTATGGACTTCATTCCCCCAGTCCCTGTTTTGAGTTTAAGGGGGGATGAGAGATGTGGGAAGAAAGACTACCTCTGGAAACTGAGGGAAAAGATTTCTTGGGTGCCTCAGCCATGCCAGTTGTCACTAGTTCTCCCATCTAATTATAAAGGGGAGGTGTGGGGTGAACATTTTCTTTAGTCTTCATTTTCTGACCAACACACTTGCAGAAGGCCTTCTTATGTATCTTTAATATCCCTTGCCAAATTCATGTCTGATCATGACTTAGCCTTACTGATCCCACCTGTACACATCTGGACAGTATCCCTGTATTCTTCCCAGGACACA
>VZTM01034462.1:17136-30468 GCA_013400555.1 Jacana jacana | reverse complement strand
AAGAAAATTAAATCATTTTGACTTCATGCCTCTTTCCTCCTCCCCTGGCAATAAAGGTGCAACTTTTCACCTCAGAAAAAAATATGTATTTTCCTGAAGAATGCTGCATTGGGTGATATTTGATTGGCAACCTATTAATAATATATTAACAGTGGCTTAAACACAGCTAATAAAATGCAACAAATATAAAATGCAAAGCCTCACATGAAACTGAGAGAGTTGTAAAAAGGTCTCATTCTAAACAGAGGAGAGATATTTTGAGTTTCAGTGACAGATGTCCAGGGAAGAAGAGGATCTCCCAGCTCCCATGGTAAATTTACACCTGCTTTAGACTGCAATCTATAGTCACTCAATGTTTTGTTTTCTTATGTGATATTAGATATATGTGATTTAGAAAAGTATTAACACTCAGAAGAAGCAGAAGAAGATTAAATATGTGAATGAAGTCAGAAGGGGATTAGCCAAAACAATAAAATCTCTTCGGTTCCTGAGACACAAAACCCTACTGGGATTATCTGAGGTGGTGAGAAAATTGTAGACTTGTCATTTAGGTCTTCACCTGTGTATCCTGCGTCTTGATTTACATGGTTCACTGGAGTTAAGCAACACTGCTTAGTGGATTGAGCTGTGAGTTCAAACGGGTTTGACTCACCTTAGCACCTGGAGTGGTCACCATGGAACCATACTGATCTGACCTTTGGGAAGCAGCTTACTTTACATCTTCTTCATGGAGAGTCTATACTGAGGTAACTACTCTAAACCTGTTATCTCCAATCTGCTGCCACTCTGCAGTATCCAAATAACCAACTGGGCTGTTTGAAGGCTCCATCAGATTGTTACATGCCAAATCTCGCAATTCATGTGGACCAAAGAAACATGCTTTATGGTTAGCCCTGCCAGTCCATGCATTGTATCATTATTGGCCCCGTTACAATGATGCTGATAACTTTTGTTCAAATTATAGAATCATAGAATCATAAAAATGAAAGTTGGAAAATCAAGATCATCTAGTCCAACTGCCCTCCTGTCACCAATACTACCCACTAAGCTACTAAATCATTTCTAGTAGCACCTTGTCTAGGCGCTTCTTGAACACTGCTAGGGACAGTGACTCCACCACCTCCCTGGTCAGGCCATCCCAGTGCCTGACCATTCTTTGAGAGAAAAAGTTTTTCCTCCTATCCAATCTAAATCTCCCCTCAGAGATACTCAGCTCAGACTTCATATACAACCGATTTATTATCTTTCACTGCTTCTGTGGTGCTGTGATTTCCCTTCCCATGCCCTTCTGGGTTCCCAGAGTGATGACTTCAGCCTGGAGATGGGCAGAAGAGAGGGAATTTTCAGATTGTAATTTCTGTGTGTAAATTTATCAGAATTTACTGCACAGTGTGTTTTATCTTTAGTGGATGCTTGCTCCAGCTTCTCTCTGCTATTTCTAAAAAAATACTCATCTGGGAAGTTCTTCTGTTTCTACCACCTAAGGGTCTCCGGTATCACCCTGTGACCACACATTCAAGGCCTTTGTTGTCATCCAGTGTCTCTAACTCCTCTGTTCTTCACTTTGTTTCCAGGCTCGTTGGTAATTCCTTCAACACTGAAAAACTACTTGTTATTAGTAGCTATATATAGGCACAGAACTACACAATTGCGTGGTTCTGCAATGTAGAAGCACACGGAGCTAAGTGAAGGCCAAAGAAATTATTAAAAATAAATAAAGACAAAGAAAAGAAAAAGAGTGAGTTTCCATCTCTTGATTCCCTTTTTCCCCATGTCACAGAGTTGTTTTGACTGATATATCTACTGCAATATGATGAGAAATTATAAAATGTGATGAAACACTAAACAGAAGGAAAGGCAATCAATTCCTTGCAGAGTCTAGCAGGAGAGATTTAAGCATGACAAAGGCTGGCTTTGTGAGGGTTTGCTTTTCATTTCTTGAGTCTGTGCTATCTACATTCACCACTGTCCCATTTTGAAGAAAGCAGAACCAAATTTCTCTTCTGTAATTTTACATCTTAGCTAGGCCTCTTTTAATTCTCTGAAATTAATGTCATATTTTGGAGAAAACTGCTAGTTCTCAGAGTGATAAGACCAATGTTTGTACTTAATGCCAAGGAACAGTATGCAGAGAGGCTCTTGCTTATACTTATTGGCATAACAACCAAGGTCAACCAATTTTGTTCTTTGCCTCACTGGAGGGTCAGAAATGGNTAAAGTAGTTTAGTTCATTCTTACCTATTCCTCTCCTCTCCTCTTTTTTGTTGTTGTTGTTGTTGGTTTTGATTGTTTGGGGTTTTTTTTGTTTGTTTCTTTGTTTTTTGTTTTTGAGGGGGTCGGAGCAGGGAGGGAAAGGCTATCTGACAGTCTGGTTTTGGTAAATTCGGCCAAAAACATGACAACCACTGAAACTGCAGAATCCCCAAATACAGGTGAATTCCTTGCAGGTATTCTCCTTATCAGAAGCAACATGTTGCTTCGTTGGAGTCAACCAAAACTTTTTCCTCTTTTCAACAAGTTTGCAAAGGATAATGAAGCCACAGATTCCCATCCAGTAGCATGGTCAAAGCATTTTTACAGAGTTTTCTGTGCTCCTCTTAATGCTTTACCAGTCCCAGGACAGCAGATGGCTTTTGTGAACAGCCATGGCTCCAGACATGCCATGGCAGAAAAGTCAGTGCTGTTCTGCTGGCCTGTTGGAGGTCAGATGACACTTTCCTTGATGTGTTTTTAAGAGGAACTTACATAGTTACACATTTTCAACTGTTTTGCCTTATTTTAACATTATTTTCTTGTAATTGATTGATGGCTGAAGTGTTACTTCTGTTGTTCTCTTCTTCTTTTTTCATTCTAAATAGAAATCAAGGCATTAATACTTACAGTGAGTAATAAGTGAACGAAACTTGGTTTATGTCTACATTGAAACTATAACAAATATTGAAGAACATTGTTGTGGCCTAAAATGTCATGAGATGTTTTTGATGTACACAATTTGTATTTTGTGACTGCTTAAGCCAAAACCAACAATTTTAATTTTTATCCATCTGAATTCTGTTGTTGAGCTCAAAGACTTAATTTTTCTTCCATCTTATGTTAAACTTCTCTTTTACTGAAGATATTGAACTATATGCCAGCATGATGTATTTAAAGTTAACAGAAGATTTTTAAGGCACAGGAATACGTAGTAATTCTATCATCTAGTATAGAACATCATTAATATTAAGGAATTTAATGTCTTCCTTTTTATGATTTATTCTCACATTAATATACAATCCTTATTTTTCATTTTTATATTGCTTCCCAATCTGCTTGAGAATGCTAGGTGCTAAAGTACTCAACTTTTTGCCCTTTTAGATTGTTTTAAAGCTTTAACCTTTGTAATTTTAAGTTGAAATCCACTTTCCTATGCTTACATAAAGGGAAAAGAAAACATGCTTCAATTGCACCTAAAAAGGGTTGTTTTTTCATATTCACTGGCTTAATAATTAGGATTTTTCACAATGAATATGTGTTAATTGCAAGAACATCAGCAATATAACCCTCTGATATTAGCATGCTATTTCTATTGCCTTCACCAAGGATTCTGTTTAGGCCACTATTGACAGATAATTCCATAAATACATAGGCAGTGACTCACTGATGTGTGAACCTATGCCTGGGTTTACCTGCCAGTCCTTGAACTTTTTAATTTGAATTTATTACCCTGAAAAACTTTATTAGCCACTGACTTTTAATAGTTGTTGGCAAAGGAGACTTTTTAAAGGCACTAATAAAGTTACACACCTATTTTAAAAGTGTAGTTATTAAATTGAATGATCTCTAGCCGTCTAGTTTTAAAAGGTGATCTTTACCTTGCAGTAGCCTCTTTGATCTCCGTGATGCCTCTTCTTGAAGCATTTAGGTGGCAAAACAGCTCAGTCAGTACTTTAGAAATCAACTGTTGAGCTAAACGAAACTCAGAATGATAGGAATGCTGTAAATAAAGGCAGCATATTTGGGAACACATCCCTCTTAAAAATAAATAGCAACAACAACCACCAAAAATTCTGCGCCAGTAACTGAGAAAATAAAAACTACTTCTCTCAGATTAGCATGGGAGTGGGAAAGAGAGGTTTCATGGAGGGCTTTGCCTGTGGAAGTCAAGAGGAAGAAGAGCGAAGTCCGACTCCTGGAAAGTAGAAAAATGGGTGCAGAGTTTGGCTGGTGCGACTACTTCCTTGATGATTGCTAAGGGTGGACGGTCAGGAGCTTGCTGGGGCTGTGGAGGCTGCTGTGAGAGCTGAGCAGCAATCACATACATTGGAGGGTTTGGGATGAGCAAGGTGAACCTGCTGTCCTGGGCAGAGAATAAACAGTGCCAAGAGTGGTAGCTCACAGATGAGGTATTTTGTACAAGAGATGTATTTGAGGAGATCAGCCACCTCCATAGTAGTGCTCATCCATTGCTGATTGTCTTGCAATGACAGAGCAGAAGAAGAGGATAATAATCTTAACCGCTCCTCGAAAGGAGAAAGTTAAAAGTTAGACTCACTAAAATGCCCATAGTATTTAAGTTCAAGATGCAGTTTGATGTCCTCAGAAGAGTGGGGGTCACTTGATCTACGATATAAAATTTGAAGTGACGAGGCTGCAAGCCTAATATGCAGGTATGCAGTGAGAGATGGGTTTGTTTTCTGATATGAGAGGAGATGTGGAGAGAAATGGCTTCACAAAGGAGGCTTGTGGAGCTATTTTGCTGCAACATTCCTTCTGCTACAAGATAGGATGTAACTAATTAGGAAGGAGAATTATCGGCTCGGAAGAAAAGCCTCATATTTTGCATCCCACCCTTTAGTGGATGACACACTCAAGGTCTGAAGAAGCTCCTGGAGAAGAGAGGATCATTTTAAAAACAAGAAGCAGAGGGTTACAGTGAGAATCTATAATCACAGGGATCGGTGACATCAGGGAAAACTGCAGGATGATTTCATATCGGGAATAAAGCCAGCAGACTTGCTAAGATAAAAAAATAAAAGCAGAGGAAGGATAACCCTGCCATAATAAGCACCTGGGATACTTCATGGAAATCGGATCAGTGGGATAGTGTTTCCAGGCAATGAACTTTACATGAGTAATAAGATAAAGATGTGCAGTGATGCTGCTTATGAAATAATTACATTAAGTGTAAAAATACCACAGAAACAGCCCACAATGTCATCCCTGTGGGTGGATGTCCCCATATTAAGTACTAAGATCATATTGATCCTGTGAGCAGAGTCATGACAGTTAGAATGTCTAAATGATATCAGGTAGCAGAGGTGGGAGGTTTCAGCTATCTATGGAAAGAACACATCAACACCTCAGGTTGTGATGTGGAGAGAGTTCTTGGATTCACTGAACATAGTTCAGAAAGGCAGTTTTGTTTTATTCTTGAAAATACCATTCTAAGTTTGATATAGAGGGGTTTACAGGAACCAGTTCAAGACACAAGAGGACAGACACTCTGTAGTAACAACGAGAGTATGGGAGGTTCATTCTCACAGCAGAAGAGAAGGTCAAATAAATCCCACATGCAGGTGTTCCCTTTTGCAAAAGCAAGATAAATAGGAATGAAACAAGCGGTAAAAAAAAAGAACTCCAAAAGAAGACACCTGGATACAGTCCAGAGGCTAAAAAAAACCCAACAACCCATCACCACCTTCACCCTCAGTCTCTACTGGGAGCCTACTGTGGTTGTTCTGCATTTAACTAACAAACAAACAAAATGTTTACAGCATGAATGGGAAAACTGAGCAGGTGCTAAACTTGGCATTTAAAAATAAAGTATAATCCCTAAGACATGGTCAAAGGGAAACAGGAAATCATTATGCTTAAAGACCTCTGCAGAGCATCTGGAGTTAAAGATGTGGATAAGATTTCCCCAAGTGACACTCTTTGTAGCAAAAACCTCAAAGTAGATATCTCAGTTTGAAACAACTATGGGAGGTCTTAGTTCCCAAAGAGATCAGTGATCTGTTAATAAATTACCAGGGTAGATGGCTGGATAAAAATGTTGCCTCTGAGATATTTTGAAAATCCAGATGTTGGCTTGATTTATAGGAGCAGGGTGCTCCTCATTCCCAGACAACCCTGAATAAAAGGTTCACCCTATATGCTGGACTATGACTAAACTCAGTTGTTGTGTGTGGAGATAAGACCCACCATGCTCATCTCATAAACAGTAAGTCATAAGGTGTTCCAATACTTGATTATGCTCTATTTTCAAAACAATGAAGACAAAACAATATCTCCAACCCTCAGTAAGGGGCACCCTACACAGAAGTAAAGAGATAGAAAGAACAGACTGACAAGTCACCCATCTGAATGGGATCCCACCAAGGGAGGAAGGGTATCAATCTTTGCTTCAAGGAAGTATTTTCAGTGTGAAATACCATCAGAATAAAATATTAAGACCCATTTCTAAAGATGTATCCAATGACACAACATTTCTCTAGGATGCTTGTGAAGAAAAGCTGAACCTTCTCCTGCCTCTATGGCAACTGGCTCCCTCCATCAGCAAACAGAGCAAAAGTGCAGAGAGGAAGCCCTGTCTCCTTCTGTGGCTGGAAATCTACCCTTGAGAGGCTTCATCTAAGAGCAGACACATGGGGTCAGACCATCAGGCTCTGCACAAACGTTACATCAGGTGCAGAGGGAAAATGTTAGTGTGGGGAAATGGCAGTTGTGAACTTTCAGAGCCAGAAATGGTACCTTTGTATTTAGCAGCCTTCGGTGGATTTCTCCTCTTTAAACTGGTTCAGTGATTTCCAAATTCACTGAGGAGCATCCATTTCCAATGATTCCTCCAAATGCTATTGCACTGTAAGCAGCAGGAAAGGCAGTAAGACTGCAGTGGTAGATTGGTAATGAGCAGTAGAGAGCAGGCACATGATACTCTGCTCTGACAGAGCTGGATGTTTTACCCTCCCTAGATTCTTTTACTGCTGTGCCAAAATGGCTCAATCCATTGGATGTGCAGTTCTGTGCCATCTGAGCATTTCATCTTCTTAACTATAAACAAGTGCAGGGATAAAGCAATTTATATACTGCAAAACCATTCCATAAACATTATGAGCCTTTTGAGAGTCAGCTACATGCGTGTCACATTTTGGTGCAATATTTAAAACAAATGTTTCTATAGATGACAAAAAGGGAAAGCCAGTCATTTTAGTAATATACATGAAAACAACACACATTAAAAAATCAAATGGTCTTGAATAATAAAACTATATCCAGGATCTTCAATCATCGGAGCGCTAATTCAAAGTTTGTAATTTTCCCACATTGCGGTCTATCAACTTGAGTGGGTTTATGCATATTAATGTACTGAGGCTATAAACAATTTTAAAAATTTTCATAGCTTGTGTGAACTTATATGTATTATTTTTCCCTTGATAGACCTCTCAGTTTCTCTTTGTTGTAACAGAAACATAGATCTTCCTGTTAATCTTCCATCTGTTAGCTGTATTAAAGCATAGTATTATAATCAGATCAATTTATTGCAAATATATCACATTTTATTTCCTTTTTGCTGTACGGTTAGATCACTTTGAAAATTGTTTTCCCTTCACTCAACATCAGTGCTCCAATCTACCATTTTCATTTAAGTTCAACTGTTGATACCAAGTTAAATTTAGACTTTCAAGTATGAATTTGTCACTTGAAATGGGAAAGTTGTGACATTTGGAGAAGTATGTGAACAGGAATTGCAATATATGAAGTGTGGTCAGAACATTCCAAGCAAATTAACCAGATGTAAAGAATTTTTTTTTTCTCTTTTTTCACTGTGTACATAGGTGAAATGTAAAAGAAAAAGATATAATTCCTTTCCATAAGTGTATGCATGAAGTCTGCTCTAGAGAGAAAGAAAATTTATTTAAGTTAAAAAATAAACAATATAAACTAGTTGTAAATTTAACTTGGTAATTAGAATAAGGTTCCTCAGTGGTATAAGCTCACAAAACAGCTTTTGTGGTATAAGCACAAAACAGCCAAGGAAGAGTAAAAAAAAAAGAAACAGACAACCAAATGCATGAATGGGTAGATTGGGCATGTACCATTTAAGAGATGTTTGACTGCTGTCTGTGGTCAGTGCTGGTGAGGCTTGACATTCAATGAACTTGCTGAAGTACCCAGGAACACAAGAAGTACAGGAAAGCAAGGTATTTGACCGTTGCTTTACTCAGTGTAGGTACAAAACCTGCCTCTGGCCAAATCAGGTGTTGGCTGGTCACCTAGGGGCCCTCCAGCTCAGGCTTTGGGCTCCTTGAGAGGCTGGTTCCTGTGGCAGGCTCCTAAATAATGCTTTTGGGTTAAGCAAGCTGACCTGCAGACCCACCCAGGGAAGGGATGGGGCTCTACCAGGCTTGGCAGGAACCTGCCTGGTAGTGAGCAAATAGCTACCTGCAAACTCATCCCACTGTGGAGTATTAGCCTGCTTTGCAGAAATATCTCAACCTTACCCACAGGGTGAACTGTAGGAACATTACAGATATGTCCCCATACCCTCCAACCCAGTTCAGAAAGTAACCTGGACACGTGCAGAAACAGAAATCTTCATGCAAAGGAAATTTTATTTTCAAGTTGAAGGCAAGTTCCCATTTGGATCTGACAGAACTCTTCACTTTTAGACAAGATGGACAAAGCCATGTCTAGACTAGCAGCTACCTTTCATAGTGAAGCTCTGAGAGGAAGAGCTTTGGCCTGAGGCAGCTTGGTCTTGGTATGGGCTCCTCCTGCACTGGCCATCAGCCTTCTTCAGCTGGAGCTGCAGAGTTTGAAAGAAGACACTTGTCTCCACTGTGAAGGTATTTTTACACCAAGTATTTTCTGTGCTGTTTGTGGTTTGGGTGCTGCAGTGGTGCTGGGGGACAGACTGGATGGACAGTGCAGCCCATGTTTATATGCAAGAGAAAAAGCAAAAGCTCCAAGTATGAACTTTCACGAAAAATATTCAATTTGATATTCAAATATTCAATAGAAGTATTTGCTTTCTCCACACCCAAAGTATGAGTTTACAACTATAAAATAATTGGAGATATGAATTCTTGAAGTTAGACACTCTAAACTGAAGAAAAGCTTTTATTTCTTTAGGCAGAACTTCTCTTGGCTCATTAATTACTTGGTATATTGGGGTAGAAACAGGAAGGAAAGTAGCATTATTCCAATTGTGGGAATAAAAACAATGGAATGAAGGTGGATTTGGCAAAAGTCTCCACAGGGGATGCTTGCAGTGCACCAAGACATTTCATGCTTCTCTTCACAGCAGTCTTGACTGCTTCCTTCGCTTATGCTACTGCTTACTTTCCCAAGCAATAATGAGAGCTGAACGTATCTTTTTTCATTACAGTCATTTGAAAGTGCCACAAATAACCCCATGGGCTGCTTTCAGCTTTTCAGAGAATCCATCAAGTACTGTATCACATCAGTTACCTCAAATAATGGGAAAGTTGGCTTAGATTCAGTGGCTCTTCTACAGTGACATCAGAATGTGTGATTTCAGCAGCCTCAAGGGGGGGTTATCTCTGCACCCAGAAAATGGCAGAAGTTATTGCCCCTGCTCAGCTGCTGTGTCTGGTGAAGGACCTGTTATCAGCTTTATGAGGAAAGTGTGAGACACACTTCAAGAGTCATCTTTATGAAGCTGTAAGTAGTAATGAGCTTGCTTTCTCTAAGAAGTAAAAAAGAGGTGACTAATGGAATACAACCTTTTGTAGATGACAGAGGAGAGATCAAAAATAACCGTTCACTTTTGGAGTCCAGTGGAGGACACACAACTAGCAGTTTACCAGCATTCAGTACAGATGGGACAAGATTCTTCAATCTCTCTAAGCAATGCTTAGTTACGCTGAATAAATTCTGTTCTGTGCTTAATAGTTCTCCCATATAGTTTGAGCCTCCTACATAACCCGGGAACAACTTATTTAGAGCTAGAAACCATCTACATTTTATTTGTGCACTTAGGAGCAGCAGTGCTCTAATATTTAAAAGACAAGCATTTGAAGCACTTGCAGAGAAGATAATTCATTCACGCATCACTGGTTCATTGCAGCGAAATAAGAAAGAAAAAAATAATCCATGAAGTTTGTTGCCCCAAGTGAAATGGTTACACTTTATGTTTGGGCTTACTCAGTTAACAAGCAGAGTGGTAAACACAACTCTTTTACTGCAACAGTTCTAGTAAGAGCAGCAGCAGAACTATATTCAGAGCATTTAGTGAAGGAAAATCTCTAAAATAGCCAGCAAAACAATGGTGTTAATTAGTGCCTGGGTAACAGTCATAGAATGATACAATCATTTAGCTTGGAAAAGACTTTTAAGAACATTAGAGTCCAGCCATTAACCTAGCACTGCCAAGACCACCAATAGACCATGTTCTTAAGTGTCATTTCTACATGTGTTTTAAATACCTGCAGGAACAGTGACTCAACCACTTCCATGGGCAGCCTGTTCCAGTGCAATAGGAAAGCTGATAAAAACTTTTTAGGTGGAAAAGTGCACATCCATAACATTTGCAAGCATTTTACCTCTGTATGATAAATCACATGCTTCACAGAATACATAAGATGCCTTACTCTAGTATTGTTTTACTAGAGACATCTCTTAGGTTATCAGTAATGCAGAAGGAAACCCACATCTGCTAATTCTATGACAATCTCTAGCATTTTACCCAGAGGCTTGGTTCTTTTTAAAAGAGAGATGTAGCCACATTTCATCTGAAGACATTTGGTTCTCAGGTTTGGCATTTGGTTTAATGACATACAGAAAAGCTCTATTAGAAGTTTTCATATAGTCATCATGTGTGTCAGGCTAGTTTTTCAGTTCAGTTAGCATAATCTCTGTGAGTTACTCAGTCTTGATTGTTTTCCCTCATAAATACCGCTGAGATGTAAATGAAGCATTATTGTCCCTTGCACAGAAGATGTATCAGCTTGTTTCAAGTCCATGAGAGCCTGCTGAACTGGGGTATCAAATGTTCTGTGGGATATCCATATCCATTTTGCTTCTAAGGCTTTAATCCATATGTATTCTTTAATATCTCAAAACAAAAGAATTAAGAAACCTCCAACACTTTCAAGAGAGCATTCCCCAGTGAATGGGAGCCAGAAAAGCCATGAAGGACCTTTTTCTGAAGCCTTCTTACAGAATGAGTAGCAGACCATGACCTGAACTAGCAGCCTGCTGAGGCTCAGGCAAACTGTGCAAGATAAACTCAGTAGTGGTGCCAAATATTACAACAAATAATTGTAGTGAAATAGTGTTTGTGTTTTTAAAAACTTACTGCAGCATGTTAATATTTTGATGCTTTCACTTGTAATATCCTTGGAGAAATTCCAGTGTTTGATCTCGGTTATGTTCAGGTCAAGGCAGCTTTAGGATAGGACAAGGAATAGCTAGAGGGTGCCAAAGCATCCAGGACAAGTTTCACAGTTTGCCATATGGGTGTGTTTGAATGGGTGCTCCAGTGGGTCCTCTAGTGAGGAATTTGCACCTTCTGGGTGCCTTCCGGGGTTTGGAAGAGTTTCTTGAACAGCCTCTACTGTGCTTTGTGTTGTATATAAAGTATTCACTAAGCAATTTGTGTAGCAGATGTGAGATGTTCTACAAATAAGCATTGTGTTTCTGATCATTTAGACCAAAAAGGATACGCATCTCATTAATCTGTTTAATCAAAAGCTGAAGTTCAAACTTCTGCTATTGTGGACAAGCTCTGCATGGGAAAGGGTTTTATCTCTACCCACACACTGCAGGAACAGTTAACACAACATTGTGCCAGACACCTGCATCTTCCCTCCTCAAGAGGAAAAAAAAAAACACCTCCTTTTGAGCATCCTCCTCTTATGTGTGCTAGGGAGCTGTAAGATTCCTCTCACAAGCACACTTCAGGCACACAGTGATACCTTCAAAATTCTAGGAAAACACAGATAGCTCAGCTGCTTTCTGTCTTTCAAGCTAACCATGAAAATACTGTGATTGTTTAATTATTAAGGAGTCAAAATGTTTGCATATATGCCCTCCAAGCACCGTCACTGTCAGTTTCAATGCTGCTGGAATAAAAGATATTTAATATACAAACATGGTGAAGACACAGATTCTAGAGTGGTTTACCACATGGTAATAATTTTTTCTGTGGTGACTGTATAAGATATGTGGAAATTAGTCACCTAGTAATGTTTAAGCAACTGCTATCTAATGCAGAAAAAGCTATTATCTTAAAAATAGTTAGGAGATTGTGTCTTTTAAAGTGGGTTTTTAAAGTGGGTTAAAGTTTAAGCTTTTTCTCAGAATGAAGTGCAAAATTATTGTTTTGAGGAAAACATCAAAAGGGTGCTATAGATCAAAATTATCTGAAGAAGACTGTCAGCAGCTAATAAGCCCTAATGAACATGAAGATCATCAGGAATGAGCCAATCAAAACAAGAACAAACAGAAAAACAGAACCCAAACAATAAGCTAATGGCATCATAGAATCATAGAATCATAGAATCATTTAGGTTGGAAGAGACCCCTGGGATCATCAAGTCCAACCATCAGCCCTACTCTACAAGTTCCCCCCTACACTAGATCCCTCAACACCACATCTAATCTGCTCTTAAACACAGTCAGGGAGGGTGACTCCACCACCTCCCTGGGCAGCCCATTCCACTGACTGACCACTCTCTCCGTGAAAAATTTTTTCCTAATGTCCAGCCTAACCCTACCCTGCTGCAGCTTGCAGCCATTCCCTCTTGTTCTGTCGCTTTTTGCCCGTGAGAAGAGACCAGCACCAATCGAGATAACTACAGCATATATATATATATGTATATGAATGGTCTGTACACTTTTTTTACTTTTAATCTGCAGAGTTTAATTAAAAATGTAAGTATAATTTTTATTTAAATAATAAAAAATTAAATTTAACTAAAGTACTATGGAACAGAAACAAGGACAAGTAGATTCAAACTTCCCTGGACTAAAAGATCAAAAATGTAATATTGCTGGTTTTCAATCTTATAACTTAATAAAGTACTGTTCATATTAACCTGTTTTTGTTTTTTTTTAAATGAGGTAAGTCTCAAACTTTATCTATCTTTCACACTTACAATAACTGATAAAGGATAGTAATGTTTCACGTAAAGTTTGTTTCCCGCCTGTCTGCCCACAACGAAAAATATCTAGGAACAGCAATGTCCTGACTCAGCATTACTTTGGTAGTGGCAGGGAAGGATGAAGGATGTTTAAGCAGTGCCTAAAATTAATCAGAAAACATTTTGGTTTTGTTTTTGTTTTCTTATTTAGTATATCTCTGTAATTAAAAAGGGGGGGGGGGGGGGG
>VZTM01034462.1:6341-17093 GCA_013400555.1 Jacana jacana | reverse complement strand
GATTTTAAATCAAGTCATGGACAGTTTCTCTAAATTCTACAGGAGTTTAACTACATGTTTGTGGAAAGATAAAAAATGCCAATATTGACAAAGGAAAAGAATTAAAACTTAATAAAAGATCAAGTTTCAAGACAGCCACAGGTATGTTACTATTAAGCAATCAAATTATTTATTTGAGCTTATATGCTTTGGTCTTTATTATTTTAAAGTCCCTTAAATCAGCCTATGTTTTATTTTGTTTATACTTCTGATACAAAAATGTCTATGTTTCAGTTACTTTCTCAAAACAAATACATGATTAAGCACATAACTAGATTTAGAGATATTCATGAAAGTCAGGATCCTCTGAATCTGGCACTAGCTCAGAGAACTGTTAAATTCATCCCTAGTTATATCCTACTTAATTCATCTCTGTCCATTCTCCCATGCCAAGAAGACTGTTTTTCCCAAAGTGACACATAGGAGGAACTTCTAAGATCAGAGTGTAGGATTCTGATATACATAAAATGAATAGTTTTGTAATTAAAGTGCTAAGGGAAAATGGGAAGCCAATAAAAACCAGACCAATCAGCCTTAACAGAATTTGAAATCATTAGCCTTGAAATTCAGTGCAGACTCTTTTAATCTAGGTGGCTGCACAGTCTTTGGTTTTGACCTAGAAAATATTCAGATTTTAAACTAACAGGTGAACAGCTCCTCTTTTGCTACCCAGCTGCAATCAAATAGTATTTATATTACATATAGAGGTAAAAACAAGATTAACATTAAAGTTCTCAAAGTTCATATAACACGTATTCTTTAATCCAAGTCTGCCACCATGTTATATTTAGGAGAAAAATTAGACATAACTTGATATTTAATTTGGTCTGAAGAAAAAATAGCTACATGTCTCTGTTGAGAGATATTTTTATCAATGATAATTTTTAACATGATGTATAATGAATGAATCATTATTTTGATGGCCACCTTATGCTCACATAGAGGTATAGATTACTTCTGTGGATTTCAGTGGGCTTCTGAGCTCAGAGAAGCCGAGGACATTAATCACCCCAGGGCTCTGAAAAAGCATTGTGTTACTTCCCCTCCAATTCTGAACCGATAATCACAAGTGTATGTGAACATCTATGGGCAGGATTCCTGGATGTGCTCTAAATTTTGCTTTCACTTTATCTGTTGGATGCTTGACCAGTTTTTCATGATAGAAAGTCCAATGCAGAGTACTCCTGAAAACTGCATGGTCAAATACTTCGGACAACTGAATCAACGGTACCATGACCTTAGCTTGTAAAAGTAAGTAGAAAATATGCAGACTGTTTTCTAGACTCTGATTAGGGTAGATTTCTAAGAAATGCACTAGATGTAACCAAGCTGTATTCATAAAACACTCACACACCTTTACTCCCTCAATGGATGCTTCATTTGCATTCCACAGGAGCCTAGGTCATAATTAACATCAAAAGAAAAGCTAACGTGTAAAACCCCAACAAACCCCAAATATGTGAAGACAAGGAGTGGTAGGTAGAGTGTTACTTTCATCATTTGCTGATGAAAGTAAGAATGACAGTTTATGCAGTTTGTTTTTACACTAGCTGCAATCAAAGTAGTTTTTATTAGCTCAAGATATGTTCCAAAGCCTCAGCTGCTCTGAATGGGGACACATACCACCTCACTGAGTTTGGAAATTCAATTGCTGTGCCATTAACTTGAGTTGAAATTCTCTTTGCTTTTCTGTCTGTGTGAAGGGCAGGTGGGGCCACCATATCAGCCCTGGACAACAACCCTGGGCTGCCTCAACTGATGTGAACATCCTGCTGTGAGAGCTGGAGAGAGCCAGCTTGTCAATCAAAAAGCTATTGGTTGCATGTGCCAGGGCTTTACACCTACAGGCCTATATCTTAGTGCACAGTGTGTGCACAGCCAAATGATGGTGTTTCCTGGGGGTTGGTGACGCATCGTGCTGCTGCAGCATGCATGTTGCTGCAATACATAAGCCAACATTCTCCAGCTAGTAATGATTTTTGTCACCAAGAATTAATATTTTTGGGGAAGAGAAAACAAAAAAATGCATGACTTCTGTGCACAACCCCCACAAACCCTTACAATGACAGTAGGAGCAGGTGAAATCTCTGATGCGCTCAATGGCATTTGCAGGTTTGAGTGTGGTGAGGTTCCACTGTGCTTCTTGCATTTCTATTAAGGTGGTGGTGGGAGGGGAGGAAATGATTTCCAGCTCTCCTATGACAAATCGTTCTGATTACTGAAGGTGTCACTGTTATTGAAGGTTTTAAGCAGAACAAATTCTGCACAAGCTGAAATAAACCCATCTTTTTTCTTTTTTATTTTTTTTCCTTCACGAATGAATTTTCTTCCTGAGATAAACAATCTGGTGGTGTCAAAGGCATTTCTCCTAAAGAGAACAACAGTGTGAGGAAGTACCTCCCAACTCTCTTTTTCCCTTGAGAAAAATAGGGCAGCAAGTTACACCAGCATTCTCAATCACTTCTTTTATTTGAAGGAACCGTTGCCTGGTGAATCTGAAGATGTACTTTTATTTGCAATGTATTTCAAAGCTGGTTTTAGCCTGTATTCAGTATCATATTAAAAAAAGCACTTCTTACTCCTAATATGCCATTTTGTACAGTTAACTATGTATGCTTTATTCCCAGAGCAAAATTCTCTCATTCATCTTTGGAAGAAAGGCTTCCATGCCAATTCTGTATTCACAGAGGACATTGAGATTTTAAACATATTTAATATAAAGATTGATGCTATGCTGAAGTGACAAAGAATCCTGCACCTCAGAGCGCATTTTGGAGAATGTCCTGCTCCAGTGTCCCAGAGTCATACCTTGATCTGGCACCCCCAGTTTTCCCATCAGTCATGGACATATCACGCAGTCAAAATGCCAACTGTGAGCTGAAAAGGTGACACAGATGCTATATCAGTGAGAACAGCAGCACCAGGTGTCCAGGCAGCTGATGCATGGATTGAGACTTTAATCCCTAAGGTGGTGAACCAGGCTTTTCCTGTGATGCTGACACTGAGCAAGAGGCCAAAAATGACAAACTATTAAGAAAAAGGTGAGGGCACCAACAGACAAGGTGGCCTCATTTTTTTTTTTGTGCTGAGCACTTTCAGGGGTATTAATGTTTCAAAGGGAGCTTGACAATCAAAGGCTGAAGTCAGTCTGGAGCCTGATGTCTTCCATAAACGAAGCAGGTTAAACCACCTCATACAATGCAGAAGGGAATGGTGGCAGCAGAAGCACCCTGCTTGTTCCTGAATGGTATCTCACTGTACAATCAACCACACAGTAAGTGAACAAGCTCTTGCTTCATGACACTTTTTCCCTTCAGTATATTTTAATTCTTTTGAAAGCACACAAAATTTCCATCCCATTCTCCCCAAAAAAGTGGCATGCAAGTGTGTAGATACCACTGAGTAGAATCAGTTCCTTCCTTGGGTGAAACAATAATGATTCCAGCCATAACTACAACTATTTTGGACATAGCTAGTCCCACGGCTGGGAAACCAAATATGCCTCTCACCCAGGAATAAATTTTCACTTAGCTACAGAACAAGATCTGCCACAGCACATTCAAGTTACCTAAAATTTCAGTTAGATGTACAGAGGTGATTCAACACCAAAGAGAAATCATCACTTTAACCAAGGTAAGAGGTCCAGAGGGCAATGAAAATTATCAGGGGTTTGGAGCACCTTTGCTATGAGGACAGGCTGAGGGAGCCTGGGTTGTTCAGCCTGGAGAAGAGAAGACTCTGAGGACACCTAGGAGCAGCCTTCCAGTACCTGAAGGAGCCTACAGGAAGGCTGGGGAGGGCCTGTTAACAAAGGCCTGCAGGGACAGGACAAGGGGCAATGGCTTCAAGCTGGAGAAGAAAAGATTTACATTAGATATTAGGAATAGGTTCTTTGCTCTGAGGATGGTGGACCACTGGAAGAGGTTGCCCAGGGGGATGGTTGAGGCCACTTCCCTGGAGATATTCAAGGTGAGGTTTGATGAGGCACTGGGCAACCGGGTCTAGTTGGGGGTGTCCCTGCTGACTGCAGGGAGGTCAGACTAGATGACCCTAGAGATCCCTTCCAGCCTGGACCATTCTATAAGTCTATGATTCTAAGATGAATACATGCCAAAGAGAAGAATCAAGGAACCCCAACAAATAAGAACATAAAAGTAGAAGCAGTCAATAGAGGAGATATTAATAAAATGCACCTTGTATGTTAGGGAGTGAGTGGACCAGTGAAGATAATGAGAATCACAAATTTTTAAAATTACCAAAAATGAGCCTGAAATGTCCACTTCAACGTAGACCCACAATGATAGGTGCGATCAGGAATTTTCAACAATTGAAAATCAAAGTTGGTAAGAGAAAGCTACAGTCACTTTAAATTATATGCGCGTCCTGAAGTTTTTAACCTGTTCCATGTTTTAGATTTCATCTGAAGGCTTGCAATTTTCCATCCTGAAATATAATTTAGACCTGAGATATTGCCAAATCTTTGGGTCAATATTTAATTTGTAGTGAGGTGAAGATACAACTGTGATAGACTTAATTGCTTTAGAGAACAGCCCTGCTGTGTCACATGCAGTCACACAGGGAGTTATTTATTAAGCAGAGGAACGAACACAAAACACTAAATTAAACAGGTTTTTTTCCTAGTCCCCAAACTTTTCTGGCTCCGTAGCAGTGATCTTTCCCACCTGGAAGGACTGTTTCCTTGAGTAACTGTTTCTGTGGGTGCTCTAGATCTCAGTTTCAGCTCAGATAAAAATAGGTGAACCATCCTGCACTAGGCAAAGTTTCCAGCACCCTTCTTTTATAACTGATTTCTTTGGTAGAGGAAAAGGTTAATTCCCAAGTGCCATCATATCTCCTTGGAGTTTCTCTCAAACAGATCATTCATTTCTTTTTGGAGATTTTGGAGCACTGAAGAAAAAGTTTTAAGAGCCGCATCCCAACATTACTTGAGACAACTATCTAAAAATCACAACCTGCTGCCTTTGAAGTGGAGTTCAGAGTCTGGGAGAAAGTTCTGCCAAAAATGGCATTTGTGCAGAACACCATTCTGTCCCCTGCATTCCTGGGCTGAATCTGCGTCAAGTCACTGGCTACATCCTTTCCTCCTCCAAAGATTTTATTTTTTCTTTTATCTCACTGTCTCTCTGGTTAGCATTCAGGGCAAAAAGATATGAGTGTGTAGAGCTCTCTTCTGGCTCCTCTTATTGCATCTCTTTCCTTTATTCCCTTTGGGACAAAAATGGGAAAACCATTTATCTTAGATCTATGCAAATTAACTTTTCTCACTCTTCATCTTCTGCTCTTTCAGACTTATGCCATGTTCTCATCAAAGTCAACATACAATTTACAGATGGGCAGTTTCTTGCCTGCTGTCCATCAGATAATCCTTTTCTGGGGAGAAAAGCCCACTCGAGAGTCGTGCCCTTTGCCTTATGTGGGCAAATGCATCACCCATCAGCATTTTAATGTCTCATTCTTGTGCAAGGTTTTACTACAGGCAAACCCAGTAGCTTTCCTCATATTGGTGACTTGTGGTATTTACTGCTTGTTTCACTCCCTAGCCTGGAGGTTCTTCAAGGGACATAAAAAATTAAGTTATACTATCAAAATCTCACAGGATATTATGGAACTCCATATTTTTAACTATTTATTTAGCTAGTAAACACTAGCTTTGTACAGGACGAGATGATAATTTACCAGGGTTATCTACATGACCTGAAATAGAATTAGAGACTACTCCATCACCAATGCCACAGGCAATCCCATCTCTCATACAACACTTTCAAAAGCTTTACTGGTGCAAAGTTCAGTTCTTTTTAAACTGAAGAAATATCTGAACCTAAAACTGTGCTCTAGTTAAAACTCATATATGTTACTACTTTTAATTAAAAGCTTAAATCTTGGCAGCTTCTTTTTAGATGAATTACGTGTGCATTTAATATCTTCTATCATGTATGAAACACAGAAGTTATATTTCTTGTGTCTGTTATGAAAGCCACATAAATGCAATTTTTGTTCCTCTGACACAACTCTATTCATGACGTAGTAACACACTACTAGTACTCTGCAGAAAAAGAAAAAAAAAAAATCAAATTGATTATTAGTATACTTTATTTTTTTATGCCAAGGCAAGAATTTCTTTTCATAACTCAAAACTGAGTATAAAAGCTAAAATGAGTTTATCCCTATAAATGATAAGAAGATAACTCTGCTTAATGATGGCATTCATGGTTTTCAGTCGATTTACCATCCGTGGTGATTTAGGTAGCTGCAAAATCATAGCATGAATGTGACGTCCCTTATGGGAAACAATATAAATTTTATGCACCACAAACTGCTCAAAGTGGATGAACTAGAGCCAGGTAAAAAAGCACAGAACATTTAGTGCATAGAGGCCTTCCTAAAAAGTTTTAAAAGTATATTTTTTTAATATGGTACAAAATGTATTTTCTCTCTGAAATAATAATTTTGCTCTGCCTTAATAACAATTTCAAGAGAGTCTAAGTCTCTGTCTAGACAAAATCAAGTTGCTGACATACTCATCCATGTTCCATACTGGAGAAACACTGACCTGTCTCAGCGTGCTGATGTCCAGAGTTTTCTGGTGCAAGAAAGAAAGAGGGTATGAGAATGCAGCAGGCGGGCTGCAGAGCTTACAGAGAGATGGTGCCCTCTATTAATGGCATGAGAGGGAAGAAGGAAAAGAATTTTCAGGCACAATAAGGTTGTGCAAAGGGTTTTTTTGTTTTTGTTTTTCTGTCTTGTATAACATGGATAAAATAAAAATAAAAGTAAGCCAATTATATAGTTTGTCTTCAAGATTCTTGGAGTGAAAAATAAAGTGATTTTATCTTTTACATAAATTGTATTCAAATTTTGTTATTATCTACCATTATAGTGAGAAGAAGTTTTCATTCCATGTTTTCTCCTACCATCTATTTTCAAATGTGCGATGACAGATCACTAGAGTTCAGCATGCTGTTTCTGTACATCATGCATGAACCTTGAGACAGATTCTGTGGCATCCCTATGAAGGAGCCCTTAAGAGCCCCATTCCCCGTGCCGATGGCAGAAAGCCAGAACTCTGTTTCTCTGTGGCACAACCGCACAGGCTCT
This sequence comes from Jacana jacana, assembly GCA_013400555.1. Taxonomy (NCBI): domain Eukaryota; kingdom Metazoa; phylum Chordata; class Aves; order Charadriiformes; family Jacanidae; genus Jacana; species Jacana jacana. The sequence goes on along the minus strand of VZTM01034462.1, from coordinate 9,938 downwards.
GTTCACACCCCTGAAAAAGTACATCTGCCTTTGACTTCTGAACTCTGACAGATCATCTTCAGAAATGCTTGAGCAGCCAAGACAATGCTCAAAAAGGCAGATTTCAACATGCTTTCTTCCCCACTGATCAGGAAGTAACAGCAGAAATAACATTCTTAATCAAATTCATTGTTAAGAACTTGAAAAAGCTACATATACTTTGTGATGAAAGGTATTATTTCAAATAAGGAAAATGAGAAAAAGCTCTGTAATGTTCCCAGGCATCTGACTGGAATACACACATAACTGCCAGATCTCAGGCATATGCATTAAACCCCATAATCTCTTCAAAGATTTCAGCAGACATTGGAAGAATTATTTGGGGAAAGAGGCTTAAATCTCAGAAACCATGTTATTCTAAAATTTTCATGTCTGTTTTGGAAATAATTGAAACAGCTTTAAATCCAAGTTGGTCCTCCTAAAGTATGTGATTCAGGATAATCTCAAGATGTATAATTTCTGTACCTGCAAGTTAGAACCATAGTTTTCTACAGTGAGTGTAGTAAGTGTATTTGATGGGAAATGGGTCCACAAGGTTAAAGAAGCTTCATGTACTCTGTTCAGTTCTGGGCCACTCACTACAAGAAAGACACTGAAGTGCTGAAGCATGTCCAGAGGAGATCCACCAAGCTGGCGAGGGGTCTAGAAACAAGTCCTATGAGGAGAGGCTGAGGGAACTGAGCCTGTTTAGTTTGGAGAAGAGGAAGCTGAGGGGAGTCTTCATTGTTCTCTAAAGCTACCTGGAAGGAGGTTGTAGAGAGGTGGGTGTTGGCTTCTTCTCCGAAGTGAATAATGACAGGACCAGAGGAAACAGTCTGAAATTACATCAGGGGAGATTTATATTAGATATTAGGAGGAATTATGTTACTGGAAGAGTGGTCAGACACTGGAACAGCCTCCCCATCGAGGTGCTAGAGTCACCGTCCCTGAAGGTATTTAAGAAACGTGTGTGTATGGTTGGACAAATATTCTGTCACTCTGTGATTGATTTTCTTCCCAAACCTCTAATCCAAAAGGGGATGCAGTTTTTGTAAACCTTTATATTACATTTAAGACACTGACTAACAACTTTCTTTACTGCTGATTTTGACCTGCTGCTTCTTCCATTATGAAGAAATTAAAACAAGAAATTAATTTAGAAATTAAAAAGTTGCAATGCTGTCATTGGAATTTAAAAGGACTAACCATTGCTTAATATTAAGAAAGATTTAACACCAATGTCACTGCATTATTCTTTCTTGTAGTCCTCAATGACCTTTTAAAACTATAATAAAAAAATTTGCACATCACCATGTAACGAGGACACGTGTTCTTTTTATACATATTCTTTACATCTGATGCAAAGTCACACCATTTGTCAGAGATAAACAGTCTGACTTCTCACATCTGTAATATCTTTTCATTTCCAATTGCCCTAATTCTACAGCCACAGGTCTGAGTGATAAACAATACTCTTAGCACAACCTTGTCTGCATGTTAGTCTGTTTCATAGAGAAATTCTCAAGAAAGATATGATAGAAATCCTGAAGAAAGAGGAGGTTGATGTTTGTGGAAGGGTTTAACCTCATCATGGTTTGATAAGCTGGGCAGATTTGATTTAAGTGTACGGGCGGTTTGGGAAGAGTGACTGGGGACTGATTCAGCATGAGGCACACAGATCTGTTCTGCATGAGGTGGTGGGGGAGGTGAGGAGAGTCAGAGCTCTTTACAGGCATTGGTAAGGAAGGGTTTGATAAGACAACAGCTTTAATAAGAGACACTGAGGACAAGAATGCAAACAGCAAGTCAATCTCACATCCCGCCAGAAGCCAGGCACCTGCAGATGCTCCTACAGCCCCACATGGAGCTCTGGTGGTGTTTCCCACAGCCCACAACTCCTGAGCAACTGCTGTTCTTGTTAACAAAGTGTGTTCATACAGTCCCTCCCCTAACTGTCTGTTGACCATTTGACTGAAAAAGCTTGAAAAAGAGCGGAAAATTAATTTTCATATTTACATTTTCTCTTCAGCCCTTGTGTAATAGAGGAAAGAAAATCCAAGGTCACCTGTACTTTCAGGATCCATTCTTCTCACGTCATCAACACAGAACAGAATCGCATGTGTGTTTACTCAATCTGATTTTGCACACTGTGTAGGAAGCTATGTATTAATTAGAACATTTCTATTTTTATGCGTTGGAGAATAGACAGCGTCAGGTATTCCAAATGCAGTCCCTTAATGAAATAATAATTCTTTCTGCTTTCAGAAGAATATGTACTGGAATATGCAACATTAATTTCAAGTATTTTGCTGGTACAATATTTGATTGTTTATATTGATTAGAAAAAAGTGCTCTTCCTCTTTGAAAGAAACAGTATGGCTAAAAACATGACAGTTTTAATTTAATGCCTCAGAAATAATCTCCAACAATAACTGAGGTATCTAAGAGCTTGAGGACTTTTGTGCTGGTTCATATCACAGTATGTAGGTTGTTGTCAACAACAATCTACAATAAGTGTTCAGAAAAGTGTGTACTACAGGTAAAATTCCCCATTTCCCAAGTGAAGTCTTGTCAAATGGAAAGATGTTCCTAAAACATTGCTGGAAGAGAAGGAATAAAGACAGATGTCTTTTAATTTTAAATTTAAGATAATTATGGATGTTAGTAATATCTCTTGGGATAAATATTGTGTAAAGAAAACGTCTTGCCCTAAGATAACTCTTAAAAAATATTCTTAGCATGTGAATGGTACTTCCTCTTCACTTTAACTACACTGCTTACAAAGAGGGTACTTCACCCCTGTGAAGAGCAACTTGATTTCTGAGAGGTAAGAGATGGTGGAAGCTCTGAGGGAATGTTATTACCTGAAGAAAATGCAGTGTCAGTGCAAGCAAAGCTTAAAATCTTCCACCAATTTAATTTTCTAGACTTTCAACTGGAAATAAATCCAAACCAATAAACCAAGTAACTTCAAAACTTATCAAAACACAGACCTTTTATTTGCAGTAATTTTTTCATGTAGAAGCCATTGAAACTTACTGCAAAATTAGTTAGAAATACCAAAAACCTTGTCTGCTATGCTATTTCAATTTTCTCAGTGCTGTTTTGTTGGTGGGTTTTAGGTTTGGGTTGGGTTGGGTTGGGTTGGATTGGGTTTTGGTGTTATTTTCTTTTGTTCCCTCCAAATTGTGTGGAGGGAAGCTGGGGAAGGAAAAACAGTCTACTTGAGAAAATGAATTTTTTTCAGTCCAGTTGTAACTTAACACTAGTAATATTGGGAGTTATATATTTCATCTTTCCCCGCATCTTAAATTCTAAAAGCAAGGTATCTTTTAATCTCTTGATAAAGAGTACATTCATTGTTTAAATACTTATTTCCAGAATAATATTAAATATTCATTAAAGCCCAATCATTAATGTCTGATAGTGGTTAGGCAGTTTGTAAAATTCTACTAAATTTTTGACACACATAGCTCTCAAATATGTTGCTTTCATGCTCAATCATCTGTACATATAACTTTTTCAATTTTTTGAGCACACACATTTTCTAAACTAATTGAACAATTAAAAAAAAAAAAA
>VZTM01034443.1:269-24831 GCA_013400555.1 Jacana jacana | reverse complement strand
TTTAATGCAGCTATGCAATGTTATATCAAATACTCCCAGGAATAAACCAGCTCTCTGGAACGAACCAAATTTTTAATCATTACAAAAATAAGAAATGAACTCTCAAAAGGCTTCTATTTATGCTTTTAAACTATTTTTAATAAATATATTTGTGCATGTATATATACTTACAAACATATTATTCAGAAGTCATAGTAATAATGGGTATGTCACTGCTTTAACTGATAGAATCAGAAACAGCTTGGTTGTGTAATATTATCACTAAATTGCATTATATGTTTATTGCTTTTAACTATTTTCATTTTAAAAAGCTTAATCTCAGGGAGCATGCTTGTGACTACAATTATTTCTTTTCCATCTTACCTAAAATGTTTTCCTGTAATTTATAACTCATCACACTAAATATTTTGCCAAAACATTACAGCTGATACTTCATTCAAGTTTATGTCACTTAGAACTTTCTCCAAATAATTCTTTTGGGATATGTTTTCATATATTTTTGTGAAACCTTTTTTGGGGAAAAAAGAATATAACAGCTTCAGTTATTCCTTTGATTACTGTGTATATAAAAGGAGACACATTTCCTGAATGTTCTAATTCAGCTTTTTGTCTCTATCTTTACTCAGAGAAGTTGAAGCTAAACACTTCAAACTCAAATCTGACTTACTGACCTTGCCCAGAATGGTAAAACATCTCAACTTTGAAGAAAATCAGTTCGATTTTATTAACTTATGAACATTTTCATCAAGTGCAGCAGAATACGTTGACAGTACATTTCATGCTACGTGGGATATGTGGTGCTTTTACTTAGATCTATTTAAAAGCTGATCTGGAAGCAGGAAAAGAAAAAATGGTACAGTTCATTTGATATCTTTGGCTAAAAGGATGTCTTAAGGGATATTTATCAGGAATGTTTCATCTCAAGTTTTCTGAACATACATTTAATTTCATCTGTTTTTTCCCTCCTTTTCCTTTTTTCCACTAAGTCTTCCTTACTCCTTGGCAAATTAAGTGGGGATAGAAGCAATAATAAAGTAACAGAGAGACAAATAAATGTACAGTAGAGGCAGCTGACAAAGTCAATACTGAATCTTTTCCAAGACCTTTCCTTTTCTTTAAGTGGGCAATGCTACACTTAAAATTCCTAACCCAGGCTTTTCAAAAGTGTTTCATGGTCCATCAACTTGAACAAACAGAGGGAGCTTAAAGAGAAAGAAAAAGTGAAGAGCAGAAAAGTAACAGAGTGGAGAAGAATAGGAGGAGACAAAAATATGTAGTACTGAGACTAAATAAATGAAACAACAAAGTTTGCTAGACAGCACTCAGATCTTTACTTGAACTTGCTCACTGTATGTGCCATTTCAACTACCACTTATTACTGTCAAACCTCTATCTTCATCCATAAGCTGATATGATACCTACCTACAGCTGGAAAGAGCTTTGAGTCTTATGGTTTAAATGTTCTAAATGGAGTCAACAAGAGATGATGACCTATATACCAGACAGTTCAAAATTACGATTTTGAATTGCTTATTTATCTTCTCTATAAGGCATAAACATTGAGTGAATCCATAATAATTCAACAAACAGCCGTAGAATATCAACTGAGTAGAATTTTTTTCAGACTCCATATAAGAAGTCAATGTGCTTTGCTGCTTGGTCTGTAACAACGTTTTTAGCAATTAGATGGCCACATTCTCTTTAAGCAGATGGAACAGAGCTTAATGATACTTGAAACTGCCATATTAAAGGCATTTTTTACGGTGTCCACTTTTTTTCTTCACTTAGTGCAGTGGAAAATGGAGTTTGACAGAGATGACAGGTGATCTGAGGTTCATTTGGAAGCTGCAGTTAGCCTTATGTGTTCTTGGTTTTTACTTCTGAGTGTTTCTTCCAGACAAGAGGTCTTTAGAGAGGGAGAAGATTCTGGGTCCTAAATGAATTTATCATTCTTTTATGGCAAGGCTAAAATTAAGATAGCTTTATTTTCTACCCAAGTTTCTCAGAAATCCAACATCTTAATTTAAATTACTTAGACCTAGAAATCCTTATCAGGAGCTTTCAGATAATTTCCTCATTTCAGTTTTCAGCTTTTACATCCAATAAAGATGTAATGATAATTTTCATGGCATATCCCATGCATTTTGGGGTTGCATTTCACTCAAAGTAGGGGGCAAAAAACCAGTAAGATTTGTCTTTTGTTTAAGTTTAACCACATACGTGTTAGAAATATCTGACAACCACACTTAAAATTCACATCACTGGGTACTGAAACTTTCTAAAAGGCGAGATCTGTATGACATTAAAGCTATGCTTGATATTACCCCTATAGTTAATGGTCTGTTAGATACTCTTTTATGTCCCTATTTCAGAGGGTTTATAACTTCAGGACAAAATTCTTTGCAATCTGAAACTAAGCATACAGGATAGCAGTCCAGAAAGAATTTTATTAGGCACATACTCAAACTTTCTATAAAACAGATTTTAAATAAAGCCTTTTTTTTTTTTTTGCTCCTAACTAAAAGCAAAGATTAAGGAGGACTTTTTGTCACCTATCTGTAACATTCTTACAGTAAAACTATTTTTAATATAAAAAATGACACTGCAGAATAAAAAAACAAACATAACAGTTTTGCTACGAAGCACTCACTGTGTATTGAGCTTTATTATTACTATTTAATTAAATGTTACAGCAGCGGTGAAAACTACAAAACAGAAATACAGTTTATGTCCCAAATAGTTTCTGAATAAAAAGAGGCACAGATACCAAGTTTAAGAGTTTTTTACTGTGGGTCAAACTGTGAATAAATACGTTGGATGAAAGTACTGCAGAACCTTCTACAGTAGCTGAACAGAAAGGAGTTGGGAAGGCAGAAAGAGAGAGGGGAACATATAAAGTACTGTTAGCATTTCAGTCAAACTCTGTTTTGCAGCTAATTCTCCATCATGCCCTCTTTCTGTCTTTGGCTAGGTTCACAGAGAAGTTCTGGTGCACTAAACTCTTTGTGGAGGAAATCAAACAAGAAACTCTATTTCATGGTTGCACCATAAATGCTACAATTGCTACAATCCATATGGGTCTGCGAGTGCCCTGAGCTGCGTATGAGTGATCCTTTGGAAAACTGAAGCATACATGGCATAGAGATGTAGGGTATGGGAAAGCAGACTAAATCAGGTGGAACTCCATCCTGAACTCCATACAAAGGATATGCAGGAACCTCAGCTGCTTCTACTGGTTTACCCCAGGGTGCTGAATTCCTCTCTAACATAGACATAGCCTCCAATACTCAGACTTATTAAAAAATGTTCTTTAACAGGCAGTGCATTTGCATGCTAAAAATGAGGTATCAATCTGTACACCGAGAGCTCCTGGTTGTTGCACTAATGTACCTTCTGTGCCAACCATAGTGACAAGTCTTTGTGTCTTCTGCCCTGCTCTGAGCAGTTCAGCTGCCTGCACTTACAGTCAGCCCATGCTACCATGGACCAGCCCTAGAAGAGACCTGCGCTAGCCTGGGGTGTCTGCCCCTGGCCCAGGAGCTGCACATAAGCCCAAGACCTGGTCCCTGCTGAGCCAGGCTATAGGCACACCTGTGCCTGTCCCTGTCCTGCTGACTTGGCCAGGCACTCACTGTGTGGTGGCTGAGCCTGACAACGGTCCCCAGCCCTGCTATGCTCCTCTTGTGCCAGGACCAGTACCATACGTGTCACCCTCAGCCCCCAGCTCATCTTCCCCTGCCGGGCAGCCCACTCCTGCTGCTGCTGCCCAATACCTCAACAGATTTACTATTTCAAGATGAAAAGACATATTGGTTTGGGAATAATACTAATTTAATCCATATTACTTTGAATTCAATAAAGTTTCCTCATTAAGCCAGCAATCCTAAAAATTGAAAGCAAATACCTCACCAGAGCTACTGAACACAACGGAATTGCCCATGTTAGTAATGTTATAAACCTTCACATGTTTCTGCATGACCAAGAAATACAATCTTAGGACAAACTGGAAAACTTTTCTACAATATAAACAGAATTTCTTTTCACGCCCAGAGAAGGTACATTGTTAGATTATTACAGTATTGTTAGTTCTAGCTATAAGAAAAAAATATGTTAATCTTCCTAAAGAAATATTAAAACCATCCTTAATTTTATCACTCCCACCGAACCAATATATAAAACATTTCTCGGCACACTGATTTTACATAAGGATGCAAATGTCTCAAAAGCACTCTAGCTTCCTGTAAAATTAAACAACTCATTGTTAGATAATAGGTCATTTGACTCAAATGCTTGTAAACCTCTATGTCATGCTGGAAAGTGTAAATTTTTGTAATGTGTCTGAAATAAGAAACATATATTAAACATCCTGATCTTCTGAGTCACATAATGCAAGTGTGCACATCAACAACATTTATAGAGTTCAACCTACATTATCAGCTAGTTGATGTATCCGCAATTATCTTCATTAATTCAAAAAGTGTTTATTTTAGTTGGATGGAATCTAGTGCTCCCTAAGGTGATAGAGTGGGCACAGCCTGGTCCTGTGAACACAGGTTTCAGTGGGACATGATGATTCTGTTTTTGCTTTGCTGCAAAATGATGAGTCTAAAATTTATTTGTCAATATTTTGTCGAATTGAAGCCTGAGAATGCTCCAAGCCTGTACTAAACATTTTTTCATCAGGGACATAGAACTACATCTCTGGAAACAATAACAGCAGCTATTACTGTCATCCCTGTGGATTGGAAGACGGTAGTCCTCCAGCAGGGCAACAGGAGTTCTCTCAGCTCTGCCACTGACTGGTATTGATTACTCTGTCCACTTAGAGCCCTTCATATGATAGAGATCTCATTTCTCTTACTTTACAAAACAGAAAGTTTTGGTTGCGCACTGTTCACTTCTGGCAATTTTAGGATTACAACCTCAATTACCAGTACAGCAAGCCCAAATTTTATTCACTTAACCACTCAGAACAAACATTCCTCCTTTATGAATTTGTACTTAAGGCACTTGGATCACAGAACAGTTAGTTTCCTTTTTACCAGTCAGTCTGCCTACAAGATACAAGAAAACATATTAATGTATATGCAAAAGGAAAAAAAAATGAGGTTGTTCAGTTATATGTGAGTTTAGGAAGCCCCAGAGATGCTGATTTAGCAATTATTTTTGTGCACGCTGTTAATTTTCAGCTGACAAGCAGCATTGAGACTTGGAATGGCAAACATTTGCAAAGCAGTATTTCTTTGTGTAGGTTTAATGGGTATCTAAAGCTTTGCTTTGACATCTTTTGGAGACCTGAGCCCTACTTCAGGAAGATGAAATTAATCATGTATCCATTTAGACCTCAGCATAAGCTGTTAATGGTTTAATTATGCTATTGCATAAAGCTTCCTTTCTTTCCCTTTCACTTCATTCCATCTCCATACCTTATCTTTTTCACTCAAAAAAAACAACTAACCTATAGTTCTTTTCTTCCCCTCACAAAGATTTTCAAATACCTCCTTGTAATAAACATATTGTTTGTTATGGTCAACTGAACATTGCTTTCAAGCATTTTCAAAGAAGTAGAAGGAACATGTGGAAATTACGAATTTATCCATTTCTATAGGTATAATATAAATTTGATTGCTTTTGGGTACAACACAAAGCTTTTGAATTCAAATGCCTTTATTCCTGTATCATAAGATCCTAACATTCTCAGATACAAAAACATCTCTTGCTTGCAGTCCCCAGAGAAACAGAACTGGAAGAAAGTGAAAGATATGCTAACATATATTTTTTTATAAAATTCTTCCATAACCCCTATATCTTCATCACTGTTAAGCCTTCCTCAAATCCACAAGCTGCCTAAAATCTCCACACACCCATTCTATAAGGACCCTAATGTAACCCTCAGCCCCACTGTATACCCCTAATGCCTCTCTTCCCTCCATTCCCTGTTCCTTAGCACTTCAGCCGGGCAAACAGCATGTACTACAGCCAGAGTGGGGTTGTGTTGTGGGGCTGGTGTTGGGGTTACACTGATGTTTTGAGTAACACATGTCCCCTGACCTGGAGCGGGGCGCTGACTTGGGGACAGAACAGCTGAACACTCTGCTCTCTTGGCTTTGCTCTCACAAATCTGGGCTTCTAAACTATTCTAAATTTTCACAAGACCTTTAGAAATGGACAACTTTTGGACACAGTATCCAAATAATCCAGTTGCAGTTGGTGACGGGGTTCCGAAATTATTACTGACAGCAGGCAGAATATTTGCACAAGTGTATTTTTCAGGCCACTAAGCTAAAATGTGATATTGGAAGCTGTGGAACTGTTTTAAAGGAAGGAAAATGAGCACAGTTATGAATTGTGGTGGTTTTCAATACTGTGACAATGACACTAAGTGCCAGCTTTCCCTCTTTGTGTCACATTCAAAACTGCTCAGCTGAGAAGTGAGCTTAGCCGTGGATGGCAACCTGCTGTAATAGAAGCCTCACACTGTGCAAAAACTGTCGTTACTTTTTTGATGTTTCAGTTGTCTATCCAAATAAAATCATCCAGTGTGAATGTGCATGAGGAAGCATATGGTATGTAAATAAATAGCAGGAGGCTTATGCTAAACAAACTTCTACTTTCTCTCTTCCACCTTTCTTTCTTCCTTTCCCAGTTGACCTTACACATACTTGGAAGGAAAAATTGTTTCTCAACTATGTGCTTAGACATGATAAAAAACAATAAGGTCTACTCCAGGGAGGTCAAGATCTCCATTGTTTTATGAGTGACAGTTAACATAAATAATACTTCCAGCCTCCTCAGCTCTATGTATCTTTTTCCTAAGCTGTAGATGACACGGATGTGTTTAATTAACTGAGGAGAGACAAAAAAAGGCATACAGCACTGCAGGATTACGGGATCTCTCAGAGGATCCTTTCTTTGCTGTTTCCTCCTGATTCCTAGCAGACAGGGAGAAACTGAGACTTAGTGGATTCTTTCTCATCTACCCACCTGACTGCCAGACAGCAAACAGTTGAGGACTACAAGGCCCTCTTAACTCAGTGTGAAGATTCAGAGCTGATGCTAAACAGAGAGCTGAGATCTCTATTTGACTTTCTACTATACTGTACCTTAGAGGCAATTTGTTTTATTACCATTTATGTTGGGCATTATGGTGGTTGTAACGTATATCAGCTAGAGGCACCTTAAAAGCGATGCCTCACATTTCACATACGATATTGCTGCATGCTCAAAAGCTTTGCAGGTTTGAGTTTAAGTAAAATACCACTTCTGCATTATCTCAATGCCAAATCTGAGCAGGGTACGAAGAGCCAAATTAGCCTCTCCCTGTCCCATTCTTTAAAAAAAAAGGAGAAAGACTTTTTGGACAGGGATGGAGAGCTGGAGGCATCCTCAGAGAGTCAAGCTTACTGCCACTGGGGCAGAGTCTGGTACCAAATCTACTGAGGGTTCCCTCACAGAGCCTCACCCCTCCCTTAGCAGCCAGTGTCCCCAGGCTTCCCAAGGCTCTGAACAGGTACAGTAAGCAGGGGAAATTCTGTCATGCAGCTGATTCCTAGCTCAGATGCAGATCTCTATGTTAAAGAATTTTAAAGTAAACTTCTAAAAAATTCTTAGCTTTCTGAATCTTCCAAATATTTAACTTTCAAGACTGCCACGTAAAGTGAGCCTTTCTCACCGAGAACACATGATGCCCAAGCCAAACAATGTTATTAATACATGATCAATTGCCCATTAGATTAATTTTTTTAAAGGAAGATGTTTTGCTTTTCTCAGTGTTCATCCTCTCCTATAAACCGAAAGGGATACATATACAAATAAAGCAAGACAAAACAAACTTAAAAACTGCAGAAACAAAAGCTAGTGTTACATCTGATCACATGCGATTTCATTCGACTTACTTTAGAAATGAAGAAGAGTATAAATCACCTATGAAACCATTACAGAATAGTTTGAAAGAACAACTGAGAACACAGCTGATCCAACAGACATACTACACTTTGCTTTGAAGTTAGTAAGCAATATTTTCACACCACCATAGGTCAGCAGTATGGAAATTAAGCGAGTTGAAATAGCTAGCTGGTATTTAGGTAAATATTTTGGCATCAATGAACATCACCAGCCAGCAGCTCTACGGTTTGAAGACTTAGATTAACTCGGCACACAAAAACCACCTTGCACAGGATTTGAAAAGAAAAAAAGACACAGATAAGGCTATAACATTCTGCACAAAAGAAGATTTCATTTCTATTTTCTAACTTTCTAATACCTTGGAGTCTCAGAACCAGAAAAATGGCAGATTGTATCTCAGGGTATAACCTCAGGACTGGAATTTAAAAAATGAGTCCAAGAGTTTAATGAACTACTGACTAACTCATGCTGACAGATCCTTTCTCACATGTGACAATAAGAAAATGTGCCACACAGTACAGTGCTAATCACATCATTGCACCTCCTCATCTGAGCCTGAGAACATACCCACATGAATTCAAGCTTCCAAAACCAAGACGGTACTTCATCCTCTCAAGCATCTCAATACAAGCAATACATTACAAGATAACTCCATTCTACGTTAATTATGTGAATTAGAAATCTATCACTAAACTGTTGAAGTAATTTAATGTATGAGAAACAAGATGAATCAGCTCACAGAAAATGTGAATCATCAATGTCACCTCTGGAAAAACACTGACTAATCTAATGTTTCTATTCAAACCAGAAAAGATCCTGCCTAGGTTTATATCTTGGTGATTCATTTTGTGGAAGGGAAAATAATTGATTCTGCTCCTTCACAGAAATGCAGTATGTGCCATGTCATCAGTACGTCAACAATTTACATTTGTTTTACTGCACAAAGGAGTTTCAAATCAATTTCAAAGGCTGTACATTTGAAAAGCAGCCAGCTGGCTATTCAGAACTTCGAACACTGTTGCCTTTATGTTACCAAGCAAATAGACAGACAACTGAACATAAAGAGAATTTACAGCTGTTAATTAGCAAATGCCATTGTCCTGCTAAACTAAAATTATTCCCATATAGTTGGACACCAGTCCCCTTAACAGACCCCTCTTCATGACACTTCTTTCACAAAAAGTCCACATATTTCTGTACCCTTTTAACATATTCGTTAGTTGAAAATTTGGCTTTCAGATGGCTATCTAAACGTGTTACAGCAGGCAACATGAGGCAACAAACTACTTCTTTTCTTCCACATGCTATAATAAGGCATTTGCTAAACCTTGGCAAAATATTCAGACATGTTTTATTCTGCAAGACACACTTATGGTACAGTGCAACTTCATGGAAAGAAAACAATCCAGTCTCAAATCAGTAGACCCATGTCAGCACGGGACTACACCAAAGCTAATACGATGTGCCTCTTACTGCGGCTGTCTGATCTCCAGCTTTCATGATCACTTGTTCCCTGCCAGCTCTGAATAATACAGAATTATTTTTTTTCTTTTTCTCCCTTCTTGGAAAATCCCAAGTGGATACTGCCAGGGAGCAAGCAGGCACACAATATGAGGAAAGAAAAACAATCCCAAGGTCTACCAGAATGAGATCTGTTCTTGTTGCTCTTCACTCACTGTAACTGGCCCTGGCATTGACCATCAGGTGCCTCAAACAGCAGCGACATGCCTGAGGGCTGGCCTTGAATCACTCAGGGGCTCTATCTCCAGTCACTCATGTGCCCATACATTTTTCAATGCAACAAACAGTATGTAAGATCTCAATCAGAATATAGAGAAAACCAAAGAAACTATACACTTTTTAAACCTTTCCTTGTACTTATTTTTCACTTTCGCATAGCACTTGGCTTGTACTGTTCCCTATCTGAGTTTTCATCTGCCTCCCATAGTCCAGGAACAAACAGCATCTTCATCACTTTGGTCAAGACAAGAACAGATTTCTGTGATCACTTTGACCTCAACAACATATTTAAAAAAACCCATTTACCTGCACAGATGACTTTTTCTAACGGCAAGAGTACCACAAGGGCTCAGGGTTTCTGGCCAAATCTGAAATTTCAATACCTGTGTTAAAGTCTTCCACCTGAAGGCCTGGCTTTGTGACAGAGGCTGAAGTGCTGCTGTGGCTAACAGGGATGGGGAACTACTTAGGAGTCTGTTTTACCAGCTTCATAGGAAACAAATTTCATTGCTTGGATATGCTGATACTTGTATATCCAAACCACAACAATGAAGTTAATAAAAGCTGTGCTAAATGACTAAAAAAAAAAATTACAAAAATTTTAAAAATATTTATAAAGCAAGCCATGAAGATGTAAACTTGATCTCAATTGCCATCCTGTACCCAGAAGCTCATCTCAAAACCTAGCTAATCTTGATTTTGGGCTTAGTTTCTTCTCAAGACCCTGTGAAAGACTCATAAATGCAGAACGGAGCACCTTTTTCCTAATACATAAAGCTCACTTGAGAAGATTGAGGGCAATACTGCACCATATTCTAGGATGCTGGTGTTGGTTGAAATATGTATAGTCATACCAGGAACAGTCAATATGCATAAGCTGTGTGAGTTGCTGTGATGAGATGGGATGCTGATTCACCAGTTTCTGAAAGTGTTCTCAGATGGGCTACCGGGCAGCTGTTACCCAAAAATCTTTAGTCACAGTTCACTTCTTTTCATGGTTCACAAGCAGTGGAACGCAGCAGGAAACACTGAAGACCTCACCATACAACAAATGAACCAGCCTACTTGACTGTCAAAAAACAAATGATAGGGAGGGGTACACTGCGAAGGTTACTAGTTGAGAACTGACTTCAAGAAAACTGATGAACGTCAAATGTTTTCTATCTAGGTCCAGAAAAGGATGTCCAATGTTGCGTTAAACTATGTTCACACGAATCACATGATTTCTTACCTTATTTGCCTCTATATTCTCTCTTGTATTATCTAGGCAGCTTGTTTCTTCCTTTCTGTTTCTCTCAAGGCACAAGATGTTAGATTTAAACTTTGACAGTTTGGCCAAATGACAAAGGAGGAACTTAGTCACCAGTAGTAATAAAAACAGGGCAAAGGAAGAGGAGGTTTCCAACGTATTCAACCGGCATTCAGAAGAATACAATTAAATATAATCATATTAAATTAATGCAAAGATTATATTATATTATATTATATTATATTATATTATATNTTTTTGTACAAATATATAAAAGAAGTATCTCAGTGAAGCCTTGCTTAGGTTCTAGATACTAAAGTTCACATTCATGACAGCAATTGCTGATTATCTCAATTAGGCTAATAAAGCCTATTTTAAGTATATTGAAGCTGGTAAGAACGCAAAGTAACAAAAAAGGGACCATTAAAATACTAGTTATCCATATAATTACTGATTTGGGATCATTAGAAAAACCCCTCAGGTTTTTAAATGAATCACTGTTTTCAAGATAAGTTAAATATACGAACTTTCCAACTCCTGTGAGGAGATGCATGACATGTACTAGCCCTGAATTTAAAGGTGAAATATAAACTGCAAAAGTTGAAAACCAAGAAAGAAAATGAAAACCACATTTGTCCAAAATTAATTCCAAATTGACTCCCTTAAAAGTGTAGTTTTCTTAAAATGTACTTAAGCTGCTACTAATACTTAAACTTATACTTAGCTTAATATATAATTATAGATACTTCATATACTTAAAATATATATATTTGGCTCCCTTAAAAGTGTATTGATGCATAATATATTACAGATTTTTTAATCCTTCTAAAGTGACAAAAGTATTAATGCTTTTAATGGGTTTTCTCCCAGTCTGCTTCATAAAGCAGCACATTGTTTTTGATCTTAGAAGCTGAAGAAATTTCAGAAGAATTGATTTCTTCATATTTACAGTAACGTAGTCATTTTTCTGTTTCACCATCAATAGATTAGCCAACACATAAAAATCAATTTTTTATTCCACAACAGGAAAAGAATTCTTTGTTGCTTGCATAATTGCTGTAGAAACGGTGGCCATCCTAATTGCACCACTGAAGTTGCAGAAACAGAGCATATAGTGAAACAAAGAAAATGCTGTTAAAAATGGATCATTTCCATTCATTTGTTAGCCCAGTGTTACTGAACTATGACATCATTCTGCATGATACACAGAGTTGTTGGGAGAATCATATGTTAAGGATAAAGAAACATGAGCACAGAAAATAAAGAATCCAAACTGAGGACTAATAGCAAAGGTCGGTGTGAAAACAGGGAAAACCTCTGAGATGGTGAGACATCGGAAAAACACGGAGTGAAAGAAAGTACAGGCCTGATTGAGACCACGATAAGCTACGAGTGGCTCTGATGATACAAGCTTGTTTAACACGAAGAACAGAAGTGCAATTCATACGCCTGAATAAGCCAGCTAATCTTGTTAGGATATGCATTCATGTAAAATTAGTCTCTGCATCTCTGTCTGAAAGAAGCACTTAGGCCTTTTTAATTTTTATAGCCTATGGCAGTAAACGATCGTAATCATTTAACAATCAGACTCTTTACAATTCAGATCTGTTCTTAAGGCTGCTGCAGTCCACACTTTCAACCCAACAATGGTCAAAAGGAACTCATTTGTTTTGACTCCCTACGTGCAATGTTTCGCATTACTGGAATACATTTCTCCGTCAAAGCTTCCTGACAGAGATCTAACACACACGTTGTGTCAGCTACAATTCCATCCACCACATAAAAAAGCCAGATAAACAGTGGCAATGTAGAAAGCCTGCTGCCTCAAGTCGCAACATGATCACATAATTATTGAGCGTATTCTCCTGACCTTTCTATTGATAGTTCAGGGCCTTGTCTTTTGATTATTCAATGATTCAGTTACAAAAGCCTTCAGTACCAATTACATATTTTAAATAAAAACATTTATTCAAGAGCAGAGTGTGTCACAGTAACTTAAAATAAAATCTGACTGGGGAATCTATGTGTTTATTATCACAGTAGCTATGCTGCTGGGCTTTTGTAGATTATCTGGCCCATGAGATTTCAGCAATGGGATGGGAAAAAGTCAGTAGCTGAGTAAGCAAAAGCTTCCTTAAGTTTTCACAGAAACTTAAAACTAACCATAGCAAAACAAACTAAAACCTTGCAAATTTTTATTAAATTAGGTTATTTTGCATGCTTGCAAGATGTGAAATAAATTATATTCACCATTAGAACAGAGAATGTTTCCTAACAGGAATAAAACAAATTATAAATTGAAATCTGTATTGTTCTACAAGAGCTCTTTTGTGTACTCACTGTGGATAGTAAGACACAGCTAATTAGGATATGGAGGTAATGTTGCTACTAATTTAAGGGAGCAGGTTAAGACAATGTTAATTCTCACTGATGTTTCAAAGGGACAAAATTTTCTTAACTGACACACAATCTCCCAAAAAGAGGGACAGATGGGTGTCTCCTACCATTGACCCCAATGGAAACCCAGGACAACCAACATCCCAAGAACGTGATGAAAAGGATTCCTCAGTGAATCAGAGAGGTCAATATTCCAACACAACAGAATTATATGAATTGTTCTCTGAGTACCTCCACTTCCTACATCTACCCTACTGAACCATGCTTTTTTATCCTCTACCCAACTTGTGTAGGCAGATGCAAAGCACCTGTGTCAACCTGTATCACAGCAATATCACTCAACTATCACCTTAAATATCTGGTCAGAGAGGAGTAACACGAACTTAATCTCCCTTAAATCCAAATGAACAACCACTGCTACGTTTTCCATGTACAACAATTCCATTTGGTGGTTAACTTTGGTCTGATCTTGAACTTTTGACTCTTTCCCACTGCTTGTTTAGGAACATTTTAACAAATGTACAATTGCTGCAGTGAGAGAGGAAGAGAGAATAAAATGGAGGCTCCAAACATTTAGGAAAATCTGACTGCATGGCAAATGGATATATGATCAATAACAGAGAGAGAAAGAGAAACACATTATACAAACACATTGAGAAATATTCCAGATGTCAGCAACACTAAGCT
The DNA here is from genome assembly GCA_013400555.1 of Jacana jacana. NCBI lineage: Eukaryota > Metazoa > Chordata > Aves > Charadriiformes > Jacanidae > Jacana > Jacana jacana. The sequence goes on along the minus strand of VZTM01034443.1, from coordinate 10,853 downwards.
TCAGACGTCAGATAACAAATGCAAGAGTACGCTCACGTTTTGATGTTCAGCTCTGCTTTAGGCAGAAGGTTGTTAATATTCTCTTTTTACCAAATAATATGTGCTAATACAAATTTGAATACTTTGGGTTTTCCATGGGATTTTGCTGGTGACACCAAAAGCTAGCTATGGTCAAAATAGCTGTGTCCTCAACAAGTGCTTATTCCTGAAGGTAAAATTGAGCTGAATGGGGCACAACATTATATTTACATATTTCACATTACAAAAATATATAGTATTTATGAGGTTTGTATTTCATTTTAGATATCTCTCAAAATTTTAGGTGATATTGTCTTTCAGCTAGAAAAGAAAGTGAATGTTTTATGGAAGCAAAAATCATTAGACCATATAGTCAAAACAGTTTCACAGAAAAGGCCAAGCCTTTAAATCAGATGACTATTAAAAAGAATAGGTGAAAGTAATGATGAGCACTGTACAATATTTTGATAATAGAGCCTAGTGAATTCACATAGCAATCTGAGTATTTCCAAAATATATTATGCTAGTTTACTCAGCAGTTTAATTCCAGATTCCTTCTGATCTTTCAGAGAAATAAGGGATGTCCCAGATGAATAAGCAAGAGGATGTCCTAGAACCTTGATGTACGCAAGGAAAACACAGTGGTAAGTTAAAATATGTGATAGCTTTGATGCTGACAATGCCTTTCAGCAAAAGACTATCAAGACTGCTAAGGAAATGCAGGCTAAGACCAATTCACAGCATTTGAAGCTCCAAAGTAAACCATATTATAATGTCTCTAGCATTTTTAGCATGCAATTCCATTAAAAAGAGATTAAAATTTTTGTTTAAACTAATGAAAAGTACCTCAGGTAAAACACAAAGGCTTCTATCCCATTCCAAGTCCTCCTTACTTTTTGCAGTGAAATTGCCATGCATGCTGTGAGATGGACTTTAAAAATCTCTTAAAAAGGCCTGCTTTTCTACTTCTGGGAATATTTATTCTACCAAAAGCTACAATATCCATTATGATTAAGATCCTGCTACTTGGATAGAATAAAAGGTATAACATAAATTACATTAAAGCAGAACTAATGAAACTTTGATTCCTTTTGACTTGTGGGGGTTTGCCCCCTGATTCTTCACCTTCCTTCACTCATAAGGAGATCATGTTCCCTAGGGCTCTCTTTTGTCAGTCCTGCTGTGCATCGGGACTGGCCATTGAACATATGCAAAGCGAGATTCGTCGGTTACTGACAAACACAACATGTATAGGTGTGCTGTTTCCTCCTTCAGTGAGAGAAGATGGGTCTCTGCCCTCTATCCATCCTTTAATTTTCCTGACATTTCTTGAATCAGTTATCTTTGTGATTTCTCCTTCTTCTCCTTCTTTTTGTCCAAGAAGCATAACATTGACCAGCAGATTACAAATTTTGGGAGGATGTAGAGAGCAGAGAGATCTCACACAGTTATCATTTCCTTAGGCAAAAATTTGTGAAAAGGTTCTCAGAAATCATACACGAGACAATATTTCTTGAAGTCCTCATAGTTCCTCTCGTGGCTCAGCAGCGATATTCCAGAGTTGGTCACTGAGAGTGACAGGAAACCCCATGAAGTTTGAGACCAGCCCAGACAGCCCGAGTAATGATACCAGCTCACATCTGCTGAACAGCAAAGGTCTGAACTGACAGACACTGACCCCTAACTCCGCTGTGTTGCTGGAAGCTACGAGACAGCTGGAACAGTCTACTGGCATATAAATGCCTCTCAGTACAAATCACATGTTTTGTTCAAAAAGAACACTTTTTGGCTCTCATTATGAATGGAAATGTCTCTGCTTGTATGTACTACATGCGTATACTACAGAAGATCTAAGGAAATCACTGAATCAAAACCTCCAATTTATTACCGGATATGTGTGATATTTAAAATGTGAAATACATTCACCCAACAACTTGAGTTCTAATTGTACTGGAATTTGTTACTCCAAAGCGGTACAATTTCCAGATTTTGCTGTAACCATAAAAAGCCCCAGCATCCTAGACTTTCTGCCACCAGCATCCTTCTGCCTATCTGGATTTATCAAAGAATGCAAGCTGGTAGCAATATTCCACATATGTTCACTTTGTATAATCCTCAAAAAACAAAGGAGCTCAAATCTGCAAACAAAGTGAATTTAATTCTTGCACAGATCATTTGCATATTTCCTCTTCTGTGGGCTGGAGGAGGAAATGTTGGCTTTGCTCACAGAATTTTGACAATCTTCAGTAAAATCTGAATCGTGATCTTATACTTTCTCATATGCTTAAAGCATATTCATGAATCATCACAACTATAGAAAATAGCAAATGTGATATTCCCAATGCACTATATACAGATTTACAGTGATATATTAATCCTCAGTTTTTCTCTACCTGACAATAGAATTGCATTCACAGAAAAGCTGACAGACTATATCTAAATTTCTATACTGAGTACCTCTCTCTAAAAACAAGAGGTGCTGCAAGCTGTTCTGTCTTAAAACACATTAAATGCATGGTACATAAATGAAAGGCAATTATTTACATTTATGACATTATTAATGAAAAAATAACTAAATTGCAGAGTCACTCTGGTGCAGTTATGGTTACCCATGTACACGTTATGGTGACTAAAAGAACAGCAGCAGCACGGAGAGCACCATGCAGCATATGCCAGTTGGGGAGGGACGCGGGAAAGGTGAGAGTGCATCTGTGTGAGTGTGAAAGAATTGGCAAGGCATCTTGGCTGCAAGCAAACATCATCTGATTCCTGGAAAATGTAACTGTGTAGGTTTGCTTTACCTAACATTGAGCAAAAGATGGTTGCTGGCTCTATAAGAACTCGAGCAACGTATAAAACACAACTCTTGGTTCTCCATGAAAAAATAGTGAAAGCGGGTATTTAGCTATGACACAGAAAATACATCAACAAGTTTTCAAATAAAACACACTGGAAAAAAATGCCCCTTTGTATAATATATGAAATGTGAATCATGAGTTTGGTGAAAAAATAAAGCAACATAATTGAAAATAACCATTTTAACCTAACAGATGGCTAGGTGGCAATATAATGCTTTGTTAACTTTGTAGCAAGGGCATAAAACATTTTTGCCTTTCTAATCACCTGAAAAATACAACTCTCCCCACAAACCCAAAATCTATGAGCTATTTGTAGATCTGTGCTCATCTGCTGGGTAGAATCATTGTTATTCACACACCTCTTATTAAGGTAGATTTTATGAAACTTAGATGATGACATTTCATACACTGAAGGTACAAAGAGCATTGTAACTGTTATTGTCCTGCCTAACAATGAATAATGCAATAATTTTCAGTGATGTCAATGTTCTGTTTTTACAGTGTTGTCATCTAAAGTATGTCTGGTATGGATGTGAAAGGTGATGAGGACATCAATCCAGATAACGGGCCAGAATCCAACTCTCACTGAAGTCATAAATTGCTTTTAATTAATTTTGGACCGAAAGTGTTGTACGTAATTCTCTGTGCTACAAACAAACTCAAAAGAACTTGGTACAGCTGTGCAAAACTGATAAAAGGAAAGTGAATAAAGGGACATGAACAATGATTTCAAAGCAAATTCACTGGGAACTCTGGATAAGTATCTCTGTTGCCTTTGATACGTCCCATTTTCAGAGTAAATGGGTCTTTAGTTTTCAGTGATATCAAGATTTGAAGGTTTAAAGATTGTGTATCCAAACTACTCATTTTTAAGAGACACAACACCAAATATTATCTGACACTGATTAAGTCTATTTCTCTGTACTAAAAGAAAAATGTCAATCAGTACTAAACACAAAACATTAAGTACCTCAAAATGTCTGAAAGTTGTGAAATATGTGACAAATATGCACAGATTTCATTCTAAAGGTTTAAAATCAGAACAAACACATGCCAAAAGCAATACAAGGCAGCACAAAATATCTCTTCACGTATTTTGTGCTGCCTGTTTCCCTGGTCGCTTTCCATTGCACTCTTTTCAAAACGCTACGCTATGAAAAAACAAAATGATCCCCAAGGTGTGCTGTAGAAACATTCTGAACCTCTGCATCACCAGATAAAAGTTCTCAAAGATACCAAAAAAATCCTAACAACTTAAAGCAAGTCCACTAATCACTGTTGCCTGCTTTCTTTGTGTAATCTACAATAAAATTCAACACATACAGACTGGGAATCGTGCTAATTAAATAAAATATATAGGGTGTGCATGGTTATAGTTTTAAAATTAAAAAAAATATCTATGAAGACTATATTTTTTCAGTCATACCGATGAATAAAATTATTCCACAGTAGCGGAATTTGCCACAGAACTCCCAAAATTCATTTTAAAAATGATAAGAAAACATACAAAAGATTAACAAAATATTAATAGAGCTAAAGCAGCAAATGGCAATTTTAAGAACTACTGTGAAGGGGGAGCTAACTCTCAAGCCATGGAACATTTACTGGATACAATATGCAGTGACACAGAATCATCCACGATGCTAAATTCAGAATACAACATGCACTTGGATATTTCTACTCTCTTCCAGGAAAAACAATGAGCATATGGAAGGGTGAGGGTGTAAGAGTGAACACTGCAGTTTTCCACATCATCTAACATAGCCAACTAACATCCCCAAGAACCAAAATTTCAGTACTTCCTACCACAAAGGCACAAACTGGAAGTTGTATGATTATTTATTGCTGTTTTTTCATAGCCCTTCAGTCTGCTCCTTTTGCAGTGTCTTTTCTGGAGGGTAAAGGGCTTATTTTTGTGGGGTGTTTTTAAAGATGGAATACACATCTGTGAATATACAGGTAGAGATATATGGATAAGCAGTTATGATGCATCACATCGTGTCACACTATAGCAGTTATGACAGATAACTTGCATCACATATTACTCTTAGTTTATGTTACTTCCTTATGCTACTTACTACAGGGAATTCCTATGCCATAATTTTATGAATCTAAATCAAGTTTCAGGCCTCAGTAGAAAGGCATGCTACCCCAGAAGGCAATGCAAGCCTCCTGCCAGCATTAGCTGGCCCTTTACTTTTGCAAATGCTATGTGCATTTACAAACACATCTTTCTATGTGCAGGACAGTCACCGAGACACTGTGATGACAGAAAAATTTATACATTCAAGCGGCTTAGACTGCAGAAGCAAATCACTGTAGAAAAAAATATATAGGTAACGACTTATAAATTCATCCCTAACATCAAATAAAATAATAGGATAAGAGCTTTTTGCATCTTCTACTTCGACTATACTCCTACAGAAAAATGCATGGACTTGAAAAAAACAATCTTAACTTGCTAGCTCTGTCTGAACTTCATGCTGATACACTGCAAGTTGGTTTTTGTTATTTAAGCCGTGTATTACAGTTTGTGTTTTCAATTTCTGCAGTGCTTCACGTTCTGCTGTATACGTACCACTAATGAGGAGACAACTTTTTAAATTAAAAGCATTAATAAAATGCGGCTTGTAGATATTTTTAAATTAAAAAAAATGTCAAATGTAAATAACCATCTGGGGATCTGAATAGTTATTCCTTTTATCTGAGAAAGCTTCCAGTAAATGAACTATTTATGGAGAATTAAAGGTATCAACCTCTACCAACGTACAGTACTTTATGATGTTTGTGCTATATTGATACCTGATACCTTTTTTGCTATTATATACTTTTAAGCCATTCATACCTGTTATAACATAATCACACCCACCTGATGGAAATCTTTTCCTATTTTAACTTGTTTGTACTTCCTTTTATGCCCTCTCTTTGAGTGGGTATTAAACCATTGCTTGTCCAATTGCTTAGCATAAATGAAACTCAGAAATACCATTCCTTGTGGTCATACTCAACCTTTAGGTTGATTCTTGTGGATGAGGAGAGCCCTAAATGTTCACGTCCAAATTTAGGCAGGTTAAGAGTCCTCAGTTTCCCACCTCCCTTCCTGCATGGGCCCCTGATAGTGAGGCAAATTCCCTTCTGGCACAATAACATTACACTACTGCATTCTCTCTTCTTTGTTACACCAAGATATGCTGTCCCTTCTGTCCTCTTAAACCTTTTGTATGGTGATTTTGACAGTCAAGAGGTAGTTTAATCTTTAATGATTATTATGTACCAGCAATGCACTCAGGCAAGAGCAGTGCTTTCTCTAAAGAAAGAGTCATCAAGCTAGAGAAATCATTTTGACAATTGAGTTCAAGTATAACAGCCAAAAGGTAGAGGCCTAACCTTTTAGAAGTGCCAATTTTAACAAAACCACAACACAACTGAGATGTGTTTCATAAGAGCGTATTCAAGTACAAACAAAAGAGGAAAGACAACTCAGGAAGAATAACAGAAAGGACAAACTGATGTATGAAATGCAAGAGAGAATGAGAACAAGGGAAAAAAATCAAAGATAATAGCTATACAATCAAAATCAGAAGGACAAGGGAAGAAAGATATAAGATGAATTAATATGCTTATTGCAACATCTTACGATATTTTCTGGCAGAGATGAGTACTATAAGAAAACGAATATAATTGAACAAATTTGTCACTTACATGGAGAGTCTTCTCATGAAAAAGCTCTGCCTGTCTACTGGATGTATTTGGACACATTTTTCAGCCTGGTCTCCAGCCCTGTGTCTAGCCCTGTTCCATTTCTCACTTGACCGGGTTCCTTGGATGGCTCTTAGATTTGGCTCATTGCTGGGGCCGTCAATGGACCCCAGTTCCACCACCCAGCTCTGTCCACACCAGGGGGTCATCCTCGGTTCCCCTTCCCATAGGGCATTTGTGGCACCCCAGCAGTAAATCAGTGACCATCTGTTTTTAGTTTGATTGTGCCAATTTGCTTTTCCAGGAACATTTTTCATTCCAGCCTTCAGACAAGCCCCAGTTGTGTCTAACTAGCTGTCAAAGGCATCTCCATGAAGCAATAAACACTGAACAGATAGTGCCAGAATGATGCACAGGTGTAAATATTACTGACACAATCACCATAATAAACATCCCCAGATACCTCTAACCTTTTCCCTTAAATGTCCAACTGATTATCCACATAAAACTTGGAACAACCATCCTCAGCCTGGTTTTACCTTCAACTTGCCACTTTTATTTCAGGAGAACTTGTATGTGCCAAATCTTGCCTGTGCCTCCTGGTAGTTATGCAGTAAAGCACATTCCTTTAGTCACACAAAGATAACACAATTAACAGTGTACCTTTAAGCCTGATCATTGAGACAGCACTACAGCTTTTTCTTTCTGGAAGAATGAAATTCGATACCAATACCATGAAAAAACAATAAATGTGGAATTTTTTTAAAATTGCTTTTTAGTATTATTTTCTATGTATTAAAATAGTAAATCCCTCCATCCCTCCAAAACAGAACACCCCTCCATTAAGGAGGAGTTTTCATTTTGAATAAAAGTATGATTATAAACTCCCTAAGACACTAGAAAGATATATTATTTTCCTTATCTAACCAGTGGGTCCCAGTGCATAGAGCCACACAATCTCTTCAGAGACTTGTACTAAGTATGCTGGCCTCACACACACAGAACAATGACCTGCAAGACATGATTGTACTTGAATGTGCACGAGTTACTTCTTCGTTGTTATCACACGCACCAGCCATTCAACATCAAAGGCACCTTCACTTCGGATTCAGCAAACATTTATCTTGAAGAAGAAACTCTACAAGTACGTTAATGAGACACATTAAATATGCTCAACAGCCAAAATGGGAATGAAACTCTCCAGAAAATCAGAACTTTGTTCATTATTATCAAAAGCACTTAAGCACCTCTTGACAAACTTTTATGTGAGTATGGGGGGGCAGTGTCACAGTGTAATTTTTTTGAGCCAATACATTATTCTAATTTACTCAGACAAAAAATCCCTACTTATCATTCGATTCACTATCTTTCATAAACAATTTCACTTTCTTACCTTTTCCCTTTGTTCACTTAATTACTGGATTTTTTTTAAGAATGTATGAAGATCAAAAGCTTATTTTACAGTACTTTGAGGTGTGAAAATCAAAGTCAATCGTAAATAAAAGATGATAAAAAATACAGCTTTTTGCTCTCCAAAAATAATAAAAAAGTGTTTTTAGAATATGTTTTTTCCGTGCTTAAAATTAGTGTGTGGAAATGGTGTGAACTACAAACCACTGGATTCTTCAAAGCAATCTCACCCACCTGGTGTAAAACATAGCTGAAATAGTTACAGGAGAGCTAGAATATGAAGGCTCTGTGCATATTTTACCATGTTGCAGCACTTTTGTATCTCAACTTTCTTCAAAGGTTAAAAGGCTTATACACAATATCATAATGGGACGTAACATCATTTACATTAGAGCCAAACAAATAATTTTAAAGGGCAAAGTTTAACCCCATTAAATCAATAGGGAATCTGATAATAGCTTCTACAGGATTTCCCTCCTAGCAATTTTATCTATTCATAATTTTAGTCTGCCTTCTAGGACAACTAGGACAAGCATTAAATGTAGGTGGAGTTACCTCTGCATATTCCTGATTTTCCCATTAGCTATTTGGCTTTGTTATTGCAGTAAACTAGAGAAAGATTTATACTTTCGGTTCAGGCGACTTCATCCCAAAGGCAGAACTAACCGGCAATAACCAATACTTTATTCAGAAGGTTGTATACCTATAGTTTGAAAATCATCATTGTATCTGATTTCTTTATGACAGTAATATGAGGGCACAAATGAGTATATAAAGCTAGCTCTTAACATGAATTTTGGGGAAAAGAGTAAAAAAAATTAGTAAAATACATACGGAATTCGGTATAATTCATACGGAAACAAATTACGGTATAATTCATACGGAATAATTCATAATAATAATTCATTACGGTATAATTCATACGGAAACAAATGCGTGAACCAAGTCAATGTTCTTAATCTGAAACCTAAAAAATGCAATTCATTTCCTACAAATAACACTAACATATCTTTTACAGACTTCAGCTTCAAGTAGGTTCTTCAGCAGGTGGGTAGCAGCCCAGTAAATACTGCTTTGGACATTAATTCCATCCCATACTAACAAGAGGGCCAAGTCCCTTTGAGGGACTAAGCCTACAAGGAGCCAAGTTTCTGATCAGAGAAACAGTTTGTAAACACACTACTTTCCCACCTAGAGGATACTAAGCAAAATAGTACAAAAGTGCTGCATGACAATGAGTTGCCCGAGGCCTCCCCTCCATTATGGGGAGAAAAACAAAGCTGGCATTTTCAGACAGATATATCCTGCAGCTCATGTTGGAAAGAATCAACAAGAGAAGAAAAAAACCAAACAAACCCAACCCAAACACACAAACATACAATACCTTCTTGGCTACTAGAATTAGAAGCCCCATAAATTCTGAATATCTGTACTGGATGTAGGAATGCTGCAGGACTGGCAGCAAATAGGCACTTACAGAGTTTAAGAATCAGGATGCAATGAAAAAGGGAAGCCAATGCTCAAGCAGGTGGCAGAAATAGCATCCTGCAAAATATCTGGATTAGAGAAAAATCTTTCAAAGACAGTGAAAACTTTCCAAAATTATATGAGACTGACCTGAGTGAGATGCTAGCAAAGAGGGATATAAACTCTTCTTCATAAGTCTATGCTATGAATGAGAATTCTATATGGATTGACAGAGAATTTTTAACTGTACCAACTACTAGAAAAACCTATTTACCGCTGGGATGCTACACTATATTTCTTAATATCCCATTTTTCTTGCAAACCTGCTAAATCACCTTATTTCTTTATGTTAGAAATATATACTTACTTGCCTCTTCCATCAAAAAAGTTTAATCTAAATGAAGCTGCTTACCATCCTCTAAAAGTGAGATTTTTCAGTCTGCAGATAAATACCTTTGTCAAAAAAAGGCCCTTGGTAATAGCTTCTATACCATAGTATTATTTCCAATTAATAACAGCCTTGTAAGTAGAGATACAAAAGCCAAACTAAAATGCAAATTGTAGGTATTTTATTCATTTACTATTTGCATGCATTTCAACTGGTAAAACAACTTAAAGCAATTTAATAAAGCTATAATTTAGCTCATGTCACACTGGTATTTCACCCAAAGCCACTTTTTAGTCACAAACAACATGGAAAAACTCACAGCATATTCAACCACTGATGATGTCCCAAACACTATACTTCAACAAAACAAGTGACCTAAATTAATACTATATTAATTTTAATTAGAATTTGCATTTCAAAGCACATTTTCTCAAATTGTATGATTTTATGTAATTTGTATCAATGATTCAAGATAAAAGGAAGCCAAAAGTTTTATGTAAATGAGTAATTATATAAAGGAAGAAAGTATGCTTAAAATATGTTAGCTTCATGTTAGCAAACCACAAGCCATTCTGAAAGCAGTGGAAATATATTGCCCATCTGCAGGATAGATAAATCATCTGTCATAGAATATGGGAAAGCAAGGAGAATGAGTGATGAAGATGCAGCATTCTACCTTTGAGAAGAATTCTGTACATGTGCTAAGCAGTGCTGTGGTTAAAAACATGCATGTGTATTTTAAAA